>PVJH01000010.1:408151-622244 GCA_004026705.1 Nesogale talazaci | reverse complement strand
CCTTTTCAAAGTATCACAGGGACTATTCTGATTTCCAAGTGAGGAAATAGAAGTATGATGTCCAGGTCTCACCAGGAGGAGGCTAACAATGTGGATATCAAAGATCTTGTCTCAAACAGAGAGAGGTCAAGTGGTTTTCTCCTGTTCTTCCCTCCGCTTACTTTGCTGTTGTTTATCTTTTCTGTTTCCCTATTTTCTCTGCATATTTATCTTGTATTTATCCTGGATGAAACTAATCCTTCATAATACTGACCTACTCCCAAATAAACGAGACTTGATCAGAAAAAAAAATGTAATACTTAGAACAATGAAAAGTATAAAAATAACTTTTGTTATTATAATTACATTTAAAAGTACAGCTTTGTCAAGAGCATAATACATCCTCAATACATATTAGCTATAACTATTAAAATGTTTGTCTTTAATAATTTTACTACTAAACTCATTTTTGGCAGTGTCTATATTTTTTAAGACCTATCAAAATGAAATAAAGGATTAAGAAATCTAACACCATAAAGATGAAATGTGACTACTTTTAAAAGTTTAAATAAAGTATTTTACCTAACAATTAAAAAAAAATTACTGACCTACACTTGGTAGCTAACCCTAAGTTCCTACCATCAGAAAGACAATGAGGTTGACTTTAATCAGTGAACTTTTAATACTGACTGCCTTAGAAGGATCATCAAATTAATCTATGGGACACCAAAGTCCTTTGTTGATAAAAGAAGTAAGTTGTTTACCACCACATAAAAGCCCAATATTTTGATAGTCTGAGTGTCATCAAAGGAGTCAAAACCCACCAAGTTAGACCCATAAGGTCCCTCAAAAACCTGGCAATTTTCTTCTGGAAAAAAAGACACCTTAAGACACCCCATGGGATGGTGGTACTTTATCTGATAGGGTGGCTATGAGTTAGAATTCATTTGAAAGCATACAATAGCAGTATCACAAGCTGTTTGGTGGTTGGAATTCAGCCAGTGACTCCATTGGGTCGAGGCAGGCCAAACTGCACAACACAGATATATGTCAGTGTAGAACTATGCTCATGGGGTTTTTAAAAAAAACCCATCTTCTGGCCGATTTTCCAGAAGTAGGTTAGGAGTCCTTTCTTGTAAGGCACCTTTGTGGGTAATTTAATTTCTGATCTTTTGGTTAGCAACAGATTTGCACCACCAATGATGAATAAATCAGGAGGGACTCAGGAGGGCTGAGAGGTTTATTTGCTGCTCATATTAAATTAATTTGGGAGACTTCCCAAAATAACTGACAAAGTCATCTGGAACTTTAACTCCATGCAATTTGTGTTTCCTTGGAGTAGTCAGGTCTTGTTAATTTAGAAAATTAGATGTTGATTGTAGATGGCTATCTGCTCTTAATTCTCAATGCTGATTCAATAAAATCACCTGGAGGAGTGAGAATGTTTTTAAAAATGTCCTTTTACTTTTGCCAGAAAATAAAAGTTTTATATCTGAGGGAAGTTTTGGGGTATTGATTGGTACCATTTTAAAAGTCATAAAAATGGCATTTTATACCATCTTCTGAGCCAACATATAAATCAGATACATTTGGCCAAACAATGATTTGTCCTTGTACAAGTCAGGCCATCTTTGGTCAGAAGGCAGGAGAGGTAAGTGAAATATAGGATTGCCCATTCTCTTTCCTGTTCTGGGGTTTGTGGGTGGGGTAGATAACTGGAAGTTTGTCTTCTAGAGGTATTTAATGTCCATGGGGAGTGTCTAGTCTGGGATAAATCACAGAGGATACACTCCACCCATATTTTTTATCCAGGTGTTAAAAAGCCAACACCCCTGGAAGTCACAGGGGTTTGAAATGCCAGGACATGAGCCTGTGTCTAGAGCATGTGTAGGCTGTATACACCAGATGCCATGGCTGGTGTTGATGACTAGAGTGGGTGGAGGCACCAGAGGGGATTGTGTTGTTCCTGGGCCATGGCCCAGACTCTTCTAAGATGAGACACTGAAAAGATGGTGAATCAGTGTGGGAGTGTCAGATCATGGTCAGGAACGGCTGAGGGAAGCATCATGAAAAAAGAGATGTGGGAGTCTTGTCAGGACAAGAAAGGGACTTGGCAGGATTTAGACAAGTGTTTCATGTTATACTCAGTGGAGGACAGTAAACAGGCTAGGAGCTAGAGAAGAGTCACTAGGGAGAGTATCAGGAAAATACTGGGTACATATTACGAGAAAAAAATACAAGATCTACTCTGGGAGAAGCTGTTATTTGATGCTTTGATCCTAGATATCTAGCAAAGTTAGAACTTTTAGAATACATATAATAACTAATGATAGACGGGAATAGAAGATTCATAGCAGAAAATTTGATGGAAAAATATATTTCTTCCACTGCCACCAAGGGGGAAAAAAAAGCACAAACAAGCAACTGTTAGGCCAAAAAACAAAAGAAATACCTTAGATAACTGTTATATTCAGCAAAGAATTTATACCATGAGGCTACAAGTTATGCAACTTGTTATGGATCAGGAAAATTACATTGGATCAGCCAGCAGAAACTAGGTGTCAGGAGTGTCTAATTTTGCCTCCCTGCGACTAAAGCAAGCAGTTACTCTGGGCAACCCTATAAATGTATCTTGTTTCTACTAACTATGACCACTGGTAAATATAAGTATCAGTTATTTTTTCTACATCCAAGATTTATTGGTATGATTTCATGACCCTTATAATATGTACTGACATAGGGAAGGGACTTAGGTAATTACGTGAAATAGAAGTTCACTAATACCCTTTGCTGTAAAGAAAGATATGACATGGCGAATCCCAGAGGTGAGAGCTTGTGAAACATTTTTCTCTTTGGATTTCAGTACAGTGAGATAAGACTTGTAAAGATGTTTACTGTTGGGCTGAGCCCCGGTGGCGTGGTGGTTGTGCGCAGGACTGCAGCCCACTGGGATGGCGGTTCAATTCCAGTAGCGGCTGCACAGGAGCAACGGCTGGGCCTCCTACTCCCACCATCAGAGAGCAATGATGCCCCAAAAACAAACAAAACAAAACAAAACAAAAAAGATGTTTACTGTTTCCTTTTGGATTATTGAGAAGTTGCAATTTGGGGAATTGTACATTTGAAATGCTGGTGGCATCTCTGCTAATGTCAGAGCACCATGCAAGCATACAATGTTAGAAAACTGACAGATGAGTAGACTTAAAAATTTCAAACATAAAATAATTCAGTCATGAAAAGGTTTGTAATGGGAACTTCTTAAATATGACCATCTAGGACATGTGATTGGTTCGACTCAAAGAGATGCTATTGACTGCTCGACCACTCATTATCACTTATTTACTACTTAGAAGTAATAAAGGGGCTATGAGAAATTTAAACACAGTAGGGGGGTAATGAAGAAAATAATACAAAACCCTTAGAAAACTTGGTTTGGGTAAGAAAATAAGAGAACCCAGATGAGGAAATAGGCATAAAAGAACCTTTTGTTAGCTACTTAAAGAGAAGGTAGGAAGTGTGCAAGACAAGTGTGGCGGTCATGTACTTGATGTCAATTTCATGATTGGGATGTAGGGGTGGAGTCTAGCCTGTCAATCTGGAGATAGCCAATGAGGCCTCTGTGTGGGCATGACTTTCTCCTGAGAATTCTGGGAAGTCTCGCAGTATTTCCCTTGTGGAGATGAGAGACCATTCTCCCAGTTGTTGGGAGACACTCAACTGACAAGACAAGATGGCAGGAGCTGGAGGAAAATCCACACAGCCTTACCCTGATGGAACCAGACCTTTGAAGCCAAAAAAGTCACAGAAAGGCCCCTGCGAGCACTGAGATGCTTGTACCACCAATGGATACTGCTAATAGACTCTGAGCCCTGGAAACTGGGAGTATGAGGGGACCAATGCCAAAGTTGAGATGCTTCTAATGCTTCATGAGTTGGAAGGAGACTTTATAGACTGGTTTTGGACATATGGGCTAATATCGGACTTATGACCTTGGGCTGGACTGGGTTGGGGCGCTTTCTCAATGTTCTATTCCTCTTGTATATAAACCTTTCCCTTATATCCATATATGTGTTTATGAATTTGTTTGTCTAGTCTACCTGGACTAACACAACAGCAATAAAATCGAAAGCATAAAATATGTTGTTAGCAGGGTTCCAATCCATACATACATGAGTGTATGTCAAATGGAATGTGTTAAACACGACTCAGTAGATGGCTGTAAAGAATTTCTTTTTCCCATGGAGCGTCTAGCCGTTTTAACTACTGACCTTGTGGTTAGCAGCCCAACATTTAACCCACTATGTCACCAGAACTCCAGGAATAAATTAATAGTATATTTTACACACTTGGGGAGTCATATTGTCTTTGTTAGGTGCCATTGATTCAGTTCCGACCCATAGCTACCCTATACACAACAGAACAAAACACTGCACTGTCTTGCATGATCCTCACAACTGTTCCTATGCCCCAACTCATTGATGCAGCCACTGTGTCCACCTCATCTCATTGAATACCATATTTTCACCACCCCTCCACTTTATCAAACACAATGTCTTTCTCCAGGGACTGGTCTCTCCTGACAGTGTGTCCAAAGTATGTCTTTCTATCCTTGCCTCTAGCGTACTCTGGCCTTACTTATTTCAATACAGGTCCAGTTGTCCACATAGCAGTGCAATGTAATTTCATTATTAATCTCTAGCACCATGGTATAAATGTATTGTTTCTTCCTTTCACATAGATATGATGCAATGAGTCATATGCACATTAATCCTCAAAGTACTACCTTTGCTCTTCAATACTCTACAGAGGTCTTGTGCAGAAAATTTACCCAATGCTTTGTGATCTCTTGACAGCGGATTCCAATAGCATTATTTATGGATTACTTGACAAGCCAAAAATCCTTGACAACTTCAACCTTTTCTCCATTTATCATGATGTTACTCTTGGTCGCCAGTGGTGAGAATTTTAGTCCTCCTTACATTGATTTATAATCCTTACTGAAGGCTATAATCCCTGATCTTCATCATCAAGTGTTTCAATTCCTCCTTCCTTTCAACAAGCCAAGTTGTGTCATCTGCATACCACTTATTGTTAATATGCCTTCCTTAAATCCTGATGCCAAATTATTTTTCATATACTTCAGCTTCTCTGATAATTTTCTCAGCATACAGATTGAACAAGCATGGTGAAAGGATACAACACACAACTTTCCCAATTTTAAACCATGAAGTATTCCCTTGTTCTGTTTGCAAAACTGCCTCTTGGGCCATGATATTCTTGAAAACAACAGCAACAACATTCTTCTCACAATTATCTAAAGCTTATTATGGTTCACACAATCTAGTCACTAGTGCTTTTACATAGTCAACAATACCCATGTAAACATATTTCTGATATCCTCTTCTTTAAACCAAGATCCAGCTGACATCAGCAATGCTATCTCTTGTTCCTCATCCTCTTCTGAATCTCTTCTGAACTTCTGGCAATTCCTTGTCAATAAAGAAGTGAAACCACTGCTGGATGACCTTCAGTGAAATTTTACTTGTGTGAGATACCAAAGATATAATTCTATAGTTCAAGCATTCTGTTGGGTCACTTTTTTTGGAATGAGCACAAATATGGATGTCTTCTAGTCAGCTGGTCAAGCATTTGTCTTCCAAGTTTGTTGTCATAGATAAATAAATGTTTCCAAAAAGTAAAAAATAAAAAAATAAATGTTTCCACTGTCTCTTCAACTTTCTGAAACATCAGTTCCTGAAATCTTGTGTTCTGCTAATCTGCAAATAAAGATTTTACTTCACCCATGTTACCATAGTCCACTCATTTGAGATGTCATGACATGTATGAAAACAATGCTTGACAATTATTAAAAGGTAAAGATTGGTATTTGATTACATTAATATTTTAAAGTTCCAAAGAACACAGATTAACATTAATATAAATGAAGGTGTAGATTATATTTCCAACATGCAAAATATATTTTGTTGTTATTGGGTACTTTTGTCTTGGTGCAAACTCCTAATGACCTTATGGTCAATAAAATGAAGCATTTTCCACTCCTGTGCCATTTTTGCTTATGTTTAATCCTGTTGTTGAAGCCACTGAGCCAATGAATCTCCTTGAGCAGATTTAGCTCTATAAAAACTACAAATCCAGGCTAGTTGTTTAACTCCAAGGCAACTAGCAGAATGAATCCTTTACTGTACATTAGCAGAACAAGGGAGCCCTTGCTAAGGAAGGCAAGAAGTTAACTTCAAAGCCCAGATGCTATAAAAATAACAAAAGCCCCTTGAAGTAAGTCTCAGTTTCAGATGAACTTAATTCAGTTCCCTAACCCTTACCCTCCCTACACTATCCTTCATGGACGTCAAGAGCCTCAGCAGGCCCATAGCAATGGAAGAAATAGACAAGGTTATCAAGGGATTACCAAAAAAAAATAATCCCTTGGACCAGATGGCTTCACAAGAGAATTCTACGAAGCATTCAGGGAAGAGCTGACACCAATCTTACAAAAACTCTTCCAGATCATAGAAAAAGACAGAAAACTAGAAAACTTTTTCTATGAAGCTACTATAACTATGATACCTAAAGCGAACAAGGATCCCATAAGAATTGAGAACTACAGACCAATATCTATAATGAACATCAATGTAAAAATTCTTAACAAAATACTAGCCAATAGATACAAAAGTATATAAAACATAATTCACCATGACCAAGCAGGATTCAGATCAGGGATAAAGGTATGGTTCAACATGAGATGGACATTAAGCAAAGAGAAAGACGTTTTCCTGCCACATAGACAAGAAAAGTGATGAGAATTACATGATGATATCGATAGATGCAGAAAAAGCATTTGACATCATCTAACGCCCATTCCGATTTAAGACACTCAAGAAGATAGGAACAGAGAGAAAATTCCTCAATATTGCACAAGCTATATATGAAAAACCAAGAGCCAATGTGGTAGTCAATGGAGAAAGATGAAAATAATGCTAGTGAAAAAGGGGACCAGAAAAGAATGCCCCTTGTCTCCTGTCCTATTTAACATCGTACTGGGGATTCTAGGTAACAACATAAGACAAAGAAAAGACATCTGGAAAAGGAAGAGGCAAAACTATCATTATTTGTAGACAGTAGGATTTTATACATTGAAAATCCCCAAATTCCATACGTGGAATCTTGACAATGACAGAAGAATATGGCAGAGTGGCAGTATACATGACCAACAAACAAGTCTATCGGACTGCTATACACATCAGATAAGATCACAGAAGAGGCAATTTAAAAGGTAGTGTCCTTTATAATAGGCAAGCACAAATTGAATTATATAGGGACATACCTGACTGAAAAAACAAGATTTGTATGAGAAAAAGTACAGAACACTATTACATGACACAAAGTGTGGATTCAACAAATGAAAGGATATCCCATGTTCACGAACTGGAAGACTCAATATAATAAAGATGCTAGTTCTGTGCAAGGCACCATATACATTTAATGCTATCTCCATAAATATACTCTCATCCTTTTTCAAAGAATTGGAAAAACTGATTACCAGCTTCACATGGAGAGGGAAGAAGCCCTGAATTATCAAAGAATTATTCACAAAGAAGGACAAAGTAGGAGGGCTTTTCTACCTGTCTTTAGCATGTATTATTATACAGCCACAGTGATTAAAACAGTGTGGAACTGATATAATGACAGGGTATTCAGACCAATGAAAAAGGTCTGAAGAGAGCCAGCTGGTAAAAAAAAAAAATCTGAAGATCCGCCACTGACCTAAGATAAGGGCTTCAAAAATATCAAATGGGAAGTGGATAAATGTTGCTTCAACAAATGTTGCTGGAAAAAATGGTTATCTATCTGCAGAAAAATGAAGCAAGACCCTTACCTCACTCCATGCACAGCAATAAACTCAATGTGGATCACAGATCTTGAGGTAAATCCTTTAACAAGTAGTGTCATTAATTCAGGAATTGGGAACAATCTGAGAACCTTGGCACAGGGAAGGCATAGGCTATTAGAAATGGGGAAGGATACAAATAGAGAGGAGTGACAAATTAACAAGTGGGATCTACTGAAGATAAATCACCTGTATACATCCAAGTAATTCACCAAGAGAGCAATTAGAGAGCCCACAGACTGAAAAAACATTTTAGCAATGACACATCAGACAATAGTTTTACTACTGATTTCTACAATACTTTGCGAGGATGCAATAAGAAAAAGAAAACTGTTTATTAAGGAGGTGAACAAAGGACATGAACGGAAGTATCACAGGGGCAGAAATGTGAATGGTCAATCAACATATAAGAAAATGTTCACCATCATTAGCCACCAGAGAAATGCAAATTAAATCAACTTTGAGACACCACTCCTCAAAGATCGCCCAATACAAAAAGTCAGAAAGCGTGTTAGATCGGGTGGACTAGAGAAACAAATTCATAAGCATGCATATGTATATAAGAGTCTTAGATGCAAGAGCAACTGTACATGAAGAAAACATGCCAACCCATATCAGTCCATGAACATAATCCAGGCTGAGCCCCAGTGGCGTAGTGGTTGAATGCGGGACTGCGGCCCATGGGCTCGGCAGTTTAAATTCAGCAGCAGCTCTCCAGGAGCAAGGCTGGGTAGCTCCCATGACCACCAGAGGGTAGTGATGACCCCCCAAAAGAATATAATCCAATATTAACCCATATGTCTGATATGAATCAATGAAGTCTTCTTTAGACTCAGAAAGCACAAGCAACAACATCGGACCATCACAGACCAGTGGGTGCAGAATCTTGTGCATCCAGTTGTATAAGTATCTCAGCACTGGCAGGAGTCTCCCCATGGCGCCTTCAGTTTCCAGGATCAGGATCTATCAGAATGGTACCATGTGTCTCTTCATATGCAATGTCTCCCAGGGAGTGAACCAAGAGAGATAGTTTCTCCTGCCTCCAAGAAGATATCCACATGTCCCAGAATTCTCAGGAGAAGGCCCTACCCAGAGAGAGATCTCATTGGCTATTGCCAGATTGACAGGCTGGACTCAAATTAACACCAGACTAGGTGGATGAGACAGGAACTAACAAGTGTTGGAGAGGATGGAGGGATAGGAACTCACATTCACTGCTGGTGGACCTGTAGGTATGTACAGCCATTATGGAAATCGATTTGGTGATATCTAAAACAGATGGAGATCGAATTACCAAACAACCCATCAATCCCTCTATGAGGCTTACATGGTACTCAAAAGAGGCAAGAAACAAAACACAGTCAGACATCTGTGCTCCAGTGTTCATCGTGGCACAGTTCACAATTGCAAGGAATTGGAAACAACCCAAATTTCCATCAGCACCTGGAATGGATCAAAAAATGGATCAAAAAACTGTGATGCCGCCTGAGCCCCAGTGGCATAGTGGTTGAGTACGGAACTGCAGCCCGCAGGCTTGGCGGTTCAAATCCAGTGGCAGCTCTCAGGAGCAGCCCTGGGTAGCGCCCACAACCACCAGAGGCAGTGAGGCCCACAAACACACACACACACACACACAGAGACAAAAACCACTGTGATGCATACATACAATGGAGTACTATGCATCCCTAAAGTGCAGCAAAGAATGCATGAAGTACATGACCACATGGGAAGAACTGGAGGAAATCACACTCAGTGAAGTAAGTCAAGCACAAAAGGACAAGTACAACTTGAGTCCATGGAAGTAAGCTTAAAGCAACAACAACAACATAAAAGGACATAGGGGAAAGCTACTATATACATATATCCCGGGGTGAGGTTCAGCTACTTTGCTGGGAGCCAAACCTAATCCAGGGATGTATTTGGTAGCCAACTAAACAAGGAGGGGAAAGAAAAAGAACAAGAAGACATGGGTAGGTGGGGAGCAAGGCACTACTCCACCGCAGGGGAGGGTATTTTTTTATATCTCCACAGGAGAAGGAGAGATCAAGCTTCAAACCGATGTGCTAAACACACCAGAATGTACCAGGGAACCTATAGAGAGGTAGGGGCCAATCTCAACTATGTGGACACTACCCCCGTCATAAAAATGAACTTCAGAGAACAGCACTGTGGTTTCTGCTTGGGGAGAACAGAGTGTCGGATTAGAACACATGGGAGAAACACAAAGGGATGGAGATGGAGGAGAGGATATCTTGACCCACTAAGGCCTAAGGATGATGTTTTTTTCTCAGAGCAGACAACACAGGGGGAGGACTGTAGGGCTGGTCCCACCACGGGACATGATATCCATTATTGAACTATGACTTTGTCGAAGACAACACTGGAGATAGACTGTGAGAGTAGTGCACAGTCTGACCCCATCATGCTGGCATGAAACACTGGGAGAACAGCAGGGGGAGCAGAGTAATGAAATCCCCAGGGAATATAAAAAATAGACGAGAATACACAGTGTGGCATCCCATCAGACTCAACTGGAAAACACTCATAAAGACCAAGAAACAGACCTTGAACTATTTATAGGTTTTTCCATTTGCATCAGTGGCTTTCATTTTGATATTGTTATTTTGTTCATGTTTTCTGCTGTTTTTCCTATTGTTTTGTTGGTTTTGACATCCTTTGTTGTTTTATTTAGCCTTACCAAGTTTTTACACTTATTAATGTATCTGCATGTCTATCTATATAAGAGGCGAGATAAAGACTCTGGAGATGAAAAGAACAGAACCAATGGTTGGGGGATATACAGAAGAAGGGGAGGTGGGAAAGAGGAAGGGAGAGGATCAACCTAGGCACAAGGGAACAACAAATGAACTAAAAGAAGTGGATGAAAGTTCTAAGGATGCCCAGTGGGGCTCAATCAAAGGCAATGTAGCAGCGAGCAATTACTAAATCTGAATGAAGTCCAATCATGATGGCGGGACAAGAGGGAAGTAAAAAAGAGGAAAGAACCAGGAGTCAAAGGACATTTATAAAGGCCTAAATACAGGCATATTTACATGTGTAAATATATATAATATGAGCAGGAAAGAACTATGTATTCATATATCTATATATTAAGAATTAAGTTGGGTTGAGCCCCGGTGGTGTAGTGGTTGTGCACGGTACTGCGGCCCACTGGGATGGAGTTTCAATTCCAGCTCCACGGAGCAAAGGCTGGGCCTCCTACTCCCACCACCAGAGGGCAATGATGACCCCCCCAAAAAAAGAATTAAGTTGCAGATGGACATTGGGCCTCAACTCAAGTACTCCCTTAACACAAGAACACTTTATTCTAACAATCCCTTAATACAAGAACACTTTATTCTAACAATCCGGCATTCTGTAATAATCTCCTTCCTGACAGGATTGCTGAAGGCAAAATGGGTGCATAAGCAAATGTGGTAAAGAAAGGTGATGATGCCTGGCTATTAAAAGGTATAGCTTCTGGGGTCTTAAAGGCTTGAACATAAACAAGCAGCCATCTAGCTCAGAAGCAACAAAAAGCACATGTGATCATAAGGTGTTGATGGGGTCAAGTATCAGGTATCTAAGACCCAGAATAAAATCATTCCCAAGGTAAATGGCGGGGGGTGGGGGGGTGTCACGGGCATGGAGTGCAGGCCCAATGCCCATCTGTAGGCAATGGGATATCCCCTCACAGAGGGGTCACAGGGAAGATATGAACCACTCAGGGTGTAGTATAGCACCGATGAAACACACAACTTTCCTCTAGTTCTTTGGTGCTTCCTTCACTCCACTATCATGGCCTCAATTCTACCTTACAAATTAGATTAGACCACAGCACAGCACACACACTGCACTGTTAAGAATCCACAACTCAGGGGATCCAGGATACATAAACACCTCAGGGCTAACAAGGAGAGTAGAGATACCAGGAGAATTAGGGGAGGGTGGAGGGAGAAAGGGAGTATCGGTCCCAAGGATCAAACTAGAACTCTCCTCCCAGGAGGACAAATAATGGAAAAGTGGGTGAGGAGGCGACAGAGGAGGATGGAAGATATGCAAAAAGTAATCTATAATTTATTAAGGGTATGTGAGGGAGGGAGGAATTGGGATGGAATGGGAAGCTGATATTGAAGCTCAAGTGCGGACAGAATCCTTGAAAATTATGATGGTGGCATATGTGTAAATGTGCTTGACACATTGGAGGGATGTATGAATTGTGTTAAGAGATGCAAGAGACCCCGATAAAAGTATTTTAAAAAATGACAGTCCAGAAAAACTCATGGAAATATTCTGCTTTTCCCTCGTATTTCTATGAGTGGAATTCATTTGGCAAATAGCAACAACAGGTTACGTGATTGGTGAACTTCCCTCAAAAATCTACCTAATGAGACACATTCATTGACTTCATTTCAGACTCACTGTGGATTTGGTCATCATGTGTTTTATTATCAGGGAAAAAATGAATATGTTTTCATCTACCCTCAAAAGGAAAAAAAGTTATGGGTCTAGGAATGAATACAGAATTTGGCCTTGTTGCTCAGTTCTGCTCAGTTCTTAAAATATCAGATAAGAGACCCTTTTCAAAGAAATGTTACTGAAGAGAACAGATAACTGAAGATTATATTTGACTTTTTATGTGCTTATCATAAATTCTTATTCACTATAGCATAATCATCAATTCTAAATAATACTGTGGAATGTTAAGTCATGTTTTTCATTTGTTCTTCTCTGTTACCCTAAATAACTTAAAAGCAGATTTCTCAAGGATTTAAAACTTTATGTGATAGAATTCAAAATCTTTCATATGCAGTTTTTTTGTGGGAGTATTAGAACATAAGTGGACAAAAGAAGGAATCATTTAATAGTGACACATAAGTGTGCTCGCTTCGGCAGCACATACACTAATAGTGGCACATAAGTATAAGCTAGAATATAAAAGTAATTTTGGTTACTTTCTGTCTCAAAGTATAATAATAACTTAAATTAAGTTTATTCCCTTAATAAAATTATTTTCCTCCTAGCTCAAATATTTGATAGAGAAGAAGATTTGATAGTGTGCTAGAAAAAGAACAAGGGCAAATTAATTTAGAATACCGAGCCTCTAGGAATGTACAAGCAGGTAACTTTCGGTATGTTAAAAGCAGTCCTTAGAATACTATGCACAACTGAAGAGCAGTGATGAATGCATGTAGCTTCGCTGTATAAGAAGAACTGGAGGTAATCATGTTAAGTGAAGTAAGCTATGTGCAAAAGAACAAGTGCAACAAGAGTCCGCTGAGGTAAGCTTAAAAATAATGCATGAGGGGTATAGGGAAAATGCTATTATATATAAAAATTTCTGGGGTGAGGGCCAGGTATTATGGCAGGGACCAAACCAAGTCCAGGATTACCTATTGTAATCAACTAAAAAGGAGGGGTGAGGTAAAGATAGCAATGTTTAGTGGGTGCAATAACCCACCCAAGGGCAGGGTATTGTTTATAGCTCCACAGGGAACAAGGGGGCAGACTTAAATCTGGTGTTCCAGAATGTGAATGCAGCATGATGACATGGAGGGAGGAGACAGTGGAAGGGTCTGAGAGCCTGATCCCAATCCCAACCATTTGGACAGCTGCCCCTCCCCTCAGAAGAATTTACTTTAGAGGACAGTGCTAAAGCTTGGGAGAGAGGGCCAAGTCTGACCAGATCACATGAGAGCAAATGAAGGGGGAGGAAGAGAGAGTGAAGCGCATTCTGGTCCATAAAGCTTTGAGGACTATATCCCCACTCAGACAGCCAACGTACAGAGTGGACTATATGACTGGCCCCACAATGAGACACGATGTCTCTCGCTGACCTAACGCGCTATGGGGGAAAACACTGAAGCTAGAGTGTTGGGATTGGGCCCGGTCTGACCCAACCACACAGAGGAAAACATTAAGGAATGGAGGTCATGAGGGAGTGCCAAAGATAGACTTTGGGTGTCATAGCATGGAACCCCATAGGACTTGATTAGAGGTCACTTCTAGAGGTTAACAAACAGACCTTAAACTATTTATAGATTTTTCTTTTTTATTATTATTTTATATATATATATATATATATGTATTTTCTGGACATTAGTTTGTTCTTGTAGTTGTTTTGTTTTCTTTTGTCACTTCATCTTTCTATGTTTTGTTTTTCTGTGCATATTATTATCTCTGCAGGTCTATCTAGGTAAGATAGACTGGATGATCGGTCTGGAAGAGAAAACGACAGGACTAATGATTCTGGGGGAATATGTGAGTGGAGGAAATGGGGGGAAAGAGATGGTGTTAACCAACTCAGGGACAAGGGAACAACAAGTGATCCAAAATCAGTGGCAAGAAGGGTGTGAGAGGCCTGGCAGGGAACGATCAAGGGTAGGTTAACCCTGAGAAATTACTGAGACCCAAATGAAGACTGAGCATGATAGTGGTACAAGAGAGAGAGAAAAGGATAGAGAGGGGCTGAGCCCCGCTGGCATAAGTGGTTGAGTGCGGGACTGCTGCCCACAGGCTTGGCAGTTCAAATCCAGTGGTGGCTCTCAGGAGCAGCGCTGGGTAGCTCCCACGACCACCAGAGGGCAGTGATGCCCCCCAAAAAAGAATAGAGAGGAAAGAAGTAGGAGGCAAAGGGCATTTATAGAGGTCTAAATGCAGGCATGATAAGGAAACAGATCTATGTACATATAATTATAGGTTCAGTATTTAGGTAGCAGATGGAAATTGGGCCTCCATTCAAGTACTTCCTCAATGCAAGAACACTTTGTTCTATTTAATTGGCATTCATGTTGCTCACTTTCCTGAAATGATCCCTGAAGACAAATGTGTGCATAAGCAAATGTGGTGAAGAAAGCTGATGGTGACCAGCTATCAAAAGATATAGCATCTGGGTTCTTAAAGACTTGAAGGTAAACAAGTGCCCATCTAGTTTAGAAGCAACAAAGCCCATAGAGAAGAAGCACACCAGCCTGCATGAGCATGAGTTGTTGAAGAGACCAGGTATCAAAATGCATAAAGTCATATTATTGTGTGCCCACCTTCATGTTGGAATCACTGAAGACAAATGTATGCATTAGCACATGTGAAAAAGAAAGTTGATGATGCCTGGTTGTCAAAATATATAGCTGCTGGGGTCTTAAAGGCTTGAAGATCAAGCAGTCAGCTAGATAAGAAGCCACAAAGCCCAAATGGTAGAATCACCCCAACCAATTAGAACGAGGTGTCAAAGGTTCAGTTATCAGGCTCAAAGGAATAAATTGTATCATCATAAATGAGGGGAATGACAGATTAGGGACCCAAAGCCCATCTGTGAGTAGTGGACTTCCCTTTACAGAGGGGTTGCAGGGAGAAGGCAGACCAGTTAGGGAGCAATAATGAAGCACACAACTTTTCTCTAATTCTTCAATGCTTCCTCCTCCCCACTATCATGATCTCAATTCTACCTTACAAATACGGCAGGACCAGAGGATTTACACTGGTATGGTTAGGGAATCCAGAATGTAGGGAATCCAGGATAGATGACCCCCTCAGGACCAGTGGTGAGAGTGGTAATACCAGGAGGGTGGAGGGCTAGAAAGGGGGGACAGATTATAAGGATCTACATATAACCTCTTCCCTGAGGTATGGACAATGGGGAACTGAGTGCAGGGAGACATTGGACAGTGTAAGATATGACAAAGTAATAATAACTTATAAATTATGAAGGGTTAATGAGGGAGAGGGGATTGGGGAGAGAAGAAAAATGAGGAGCCAACAATAAGGTCTTCAATAGCAAGCAAATGTTTTGAGAATGATAAGGGCAAGAGGTGAAGAAATGTGCTTGACATATAATGGATGAATGTATGGATTATGATAAGAGTTGTATGAGCCCCAAATAAAACAATAAAAATAGCAGTCCTGGGGACAAGTGAGATTTTACTTATTCACTATTTTTTAATTATACATAGCACTACATAGAAGTTTTAAAATAATTTCTTCTTTCTAATAATTCAGTATTCAGTGACATTGATTACATTCTTTAAGTTTTATAACCCTCATCATTATAATTTTTTTGAATTTTCATTGCCACTGAACATGTACTCAATGTTCTCTATATTTTTCAATTTTTCAATGTGATAACTTGATGATAGGTTTTAAAAGTGTAGAAATTCATATTTTGATAATTCAGGGTATATTTTTGGTTTGAGGTTTAATGATTATTTTCTGAGAATTGGAAATCATCCTGGTGGGAGTGGGAGGCCCAGCCTTGCTCCTGGAGAGCTGCTGCTGGATTTGAACTGCCAATCCAGTGGGCTGCAGTCCCACACTCAACCACTCCGCCACTGGGGCTCAGCCTGCACAGCATTAATAGTAAAGGTGGCAGTGCTCTCTTCTGCTAAAGAAAAGGTTGCTGTGAATGTGAGCTGACTGAACGCCATCTAACAAAAAAACAATCTAACTTAAAAAAGAAAAAAAAGTCTCAAAGGAGAGCTAATAGCCAGTCCAGTAGAGGACGTGGAGAAACAACCACTGCATCATTGTCACTCAAGTATATGGACAGGTCTGTGGTGGTTATATTTTATGTGAACTTGAGCCTGTGTCATAGTGTGAGGCTAGAATACACCTGTTAACCAGGATATAGCTAGTCAGTGTTTGCTTCCATGGTGGCCCCAGGCAGGCTGCTGAGCCCAAGAGCCTACCTGAGAGCTCACGGTGCCTTGTCATGTGCTACCAAATTTGGATCCATGAGCCTGTACTCGCTAACTTGTCAACTTCCCGCTTCACCTTTCTTCATCTCGGCCCGCAACTATGTGAGTTTGAAGCGGGCTTCGGCTAGTATCAGAGCCATGGTCTCATGTTGGACTGAGCTTGGATGCTTTCTTTATGGAAAGTACTTTCTTAGACATATAGTGTCACTGGTTTTATTTCTCTAATCAACCCTGACTAGTATAGGGTCTTTTTTTTTTGTTTGGGCATCACTGCCCTCTGGTGGTGAGAGTAGGAGGCCCAGCCTTGCTGCTGGAATTGGGCCGCAGTCCTGCGCACAACCACTATGCCACCGGGTCTTAGAAAGGATTAAGAGCTACTTATATAAAAATTATGTTAATTTTTAAAAGTAAGTTATTACATAGTAAATGATGATTAATGAATCAAAAGAAACCTTCTGGCACTTAGGAAGAGTGGCTTCAGTCACTGAGATATTTTCCATGAGAGTGATGCATTATCATTTGAAAGTGATTTCATGCAACATTTAAATGCCACCTGAAGCTTATTGTAGCAAATAAATTAAGAAGATACTTTTTGGATTGTACTCCAATTTTGATTAATAAAAGTGTGCAGACTTTCTCCCTAAAATTTCCACAAATCACTAGTGTCATCACAGGGTTAACATATGGCAGGCACTCCAAGTAGTCTATATATTTTAAAGGAAACTGCGCTGCTATTTTTATGCTTTGTTAAGTAAATAAACATTATACTTGTATGATAAAATTAGCAGTCTTTCCCATGCTTAACATCTTCTTAGTGGCCCATGTTTTATTATGAGTAAGTTAGGACCAAAGTGTAAAAGGGGAAAAAAAAGGAGAGAAATTCTGTTTACATAAATCATAATATTGAAGCAGGAAGGAATATTCTGCAACAAGTTTAAGTTTAAGTTTTAATTCATATACAAATTTAAAGTACACCCTAAAAGTTAGAGTAAAGAATGTTTGTCTTGAGCCTTATGCTCTTTTGAAGTACTATCTACATGGGATTAAACCAGTGATTCCCAAAGTGGGCGTCACCGCCCCTGGTGGGCGCTGCAGGATCCAGGGGGGGCGGTGCTGGCCACAGGTGCATTTGGGGGCGGTGAATAACTGTAAGGGGGCGGTGAAAGGATAAAAGAAAGAAGAGAAGATTTAGAAAAATTGATTGATGTATTCCGCTCATAGCGTTTAATTTTTCTTTGAACAACGTACTGGACGTGGGCTCGGTTCCCGCATGCTCCCTCAGTTGCGTTGAGGTCAGTGCAATCGCGCACTGCTACTGTTCATGCGGTGCCACTGAATGGCCGTCCAAAACACGTGAGCACTAGAGCATTGCTGCGGGCACCTGCCACGCGTGCGACTGGCTGATCGCAGCGCCCAAGCCTGGAACGGCAGCCGGAGGACTGCTACTGGCAGCACTTCCAGCAGATTTTGGAGCACGTTATGAATCAGGAGATTTCCCATAATTATTATGCGTAATATAACTCTAAGATTGTTGTGGTCTTGTGACAAGTTAAATAAAGTTAACTAACAAATAGTGCGACTATAATTGGTCAGTATTTTTTATTTTGTAATAATTATATGCGCTTTACAATTAATACTATGTTTATTTGTTTCATTAGTATTTATTTTAGTTTGTTTTTTACAAAAATATTTCAAAAATTATCAAAATATTAATTAGTTAACAGTTCAAACTGTTAGAAACTATCTTACTATATTTAATTATGAAATATATCTATAGAGTTTTTATTTTTAAACAATGAGAATGAAAAAATCTTTATAATTTGACTTGCCCCAAATTTATTTTGACATACTGTGTATCTTTCTGTTTAATTGCTTTTGTTTCTTTTTGTTTGTTTGTTTTTTGGGCATCACTGCCCTCTGTTGGTCGTGGGCGCTACCAAGCGCTGCTCCTGAGAGCCACCGCTGGATTTGAACCCCCAAGCCCGCCGGTCACAGTCCCGCCCTCAACCACTTTCACCACTGGGGCTCAGCTTAATTGCTATTAAAATTTAAAAAAATTAATTTCCACGGGGCGCTAAGTAATATATTTTCTGGAAAGGGGGTTGTAAGCCAAATTAAGTTTGGGAACCACTAGATTAAACTGATCACAGCAATTAGAAAGGCTAGCAAAGACACTCAAGTGAGTTCAAGTTAATAGTGGAGAAAGAATAATGGTTTTTTTCTCCTGAAGACTATGACCAATGTCACAAATTGTAGGAGTTTTTTACAGAAGTATATTCTTTCATGCATATTATTAACAAAAACCATAACATCTTTTTTAAATGATTTACAATAATTATAGGAAGAGATAAGCATAATTAAAACATTGTTCTGACCCTCCTTTCTAAATACAAGAAATTATGCTGAGCTCCAAGGGACTGTGGACAGGAGCGCAGAAGAAAGCAGCAAGGAACTACAGACAGCCCAAATCAACAAAAGACAGTGAGTTACATGTGGTGGCACACTCGCTTCCACCAATCTTTCAGGCTGTTTCTATGTGAGGTAGAAAAAGAGTCCGCTTTTCTAATCACCAAAACGTTTGACTTATTGAATTGGCAAAGGATATTGAAAGTACCACAGACAGCCAGAAGAACAAGCAAATCTGTCTTGCGAGAAGTATAGACAGAATGTGCCTTAGAAGTGTGCTTAGTGAGACTTGTCTAAAATATTTTGGACATGTTGTCAGGACACACAAATGTCTGGAAAAAGGTATTATGCTTTGTAGCGTGACAGAGAAAAAAAATGGAAGCCCCTCAGTGAGATGGACTGACACAATGGCTACAGCAATGAGCTCTAACATTCCAAAGTTTGGAAGAATAGCCAGGCCTGTTTTGCATAGGGTCCCTGTGAATTAGAACTGATCCAACAGGACCTAACAGCAACATCATTACCACAAAAAAAACCCCACAAAACCCAGTGATACCTGGATATTGGCAAGAGCTTCGGTAGTGCACTGCTTAAGTGCTCAGCTGTTAACTGAAATGTGCGTGATTTGGAACCAATAGCTGATCCAATGGAGAACAACATGGCAAACAGCTTCTAGACTGTTGCGTTAGAAATCATATAGGTTCACTCTCTGTTCAAGTTGACTTGATAGCAATAGGTTTATATCTGGGTTTAGGGTGGCTAAGAGACAAAACAAATCAACAAATGATAGCAAGAATATGGTGAAATGAAAATCATTGTTCATTGCTGGTGGGAATTTAAATGGTACATGTGTTGTGTAAAACAATGTGGTGGGCGCTGAGCCCCGGTGGCATAGTGGTTGAGTGTGGGACGGCGGCCCACGGACTTGGTGGTTCAAGTCCAGCAGTGGCTCTCCAGGAGCAAGGCTGCATAGCTCCCACAACCACCAGAGGGCAGTGATGTCCCACCCCCCCCAAAAAAACAAAACAGTGTGGTCATTACTCAAAAAGCTCAAAATAGAAATACTATATTACGCAACAGTTTCATTCCTAGGTGCACTCAAAATACTTGAAAGCCAAAACTAAAAAAGTAGGCTTGGAGACTAATATTTATTATAGCTTTATTCACAACAGACAAAATGTGGAAACATCCTATATGCCTGCCAACAAATGAATGGATTAAAAACGTGGTATGTGCATACAATGAAATACCACCAAGCTAGTAGGAGTGAGGAACTTGTGAAATAGTATCGATGATGGCGCTTGAAGATGTGCTGGTGAGATGTCAATCATAAAAGGACAAATGTTGCATGTTCTTAATTGTACAAAAAGACAAGAAAAGGCAAATATAAACAGACCAATGCTTATTAATTGTTACCAAAGGCAAGAAGGAGGAGAAAAGTGGGGTGAGGCTTAATGGAGAGGAAAACGTCACATTAATTAAGGGCAGGTATGTTCATTCAATTAGTGTAATTGTTGTCAGTACCTTGTATATTTGGAAACGTTGTATGTTGATATATTTACAACAATGTTGTTGTTAGATGCCACCAGGTTTGTTCTGACCCAAACCCCATGGAGGATAGAATGAAACACTGCATGATGAATGTTCCTATCCCTAAACCCATTGTTACAGCCACTGTGTTAACCAATTTCATAGAAGGCCTTTCTGATTGTCAATGCCACTCCACTTGACCAAGCATGATGTCATTCTCCATGGATTGGTCTCTTCTGAGAATATATCCAGAGTAAGTGAGATGAAGTCTTGCCATCCTTATCTCTAAGGAGCACTCTGGCCTTACTTCTTCCAAGACAGTTTTATTTATCCTTTGAGCAGTCCCTGGAACAATGATGGGTGTGGTATTTACATAATCTGTTGTTAATTTGAGACTTAAGAATGAGGGGTGAAGGTTAGCCTGTCAATCAGGCCACAGCTTGATCATCTCTTTGGAAGTGCTATGGAGATACATAGCTTGGTGGAGGCAAGACACAAACACACTCTGTCAGATATTACTGACGACAAGCCTGATGGAGCTACACCGATGCAGCCAGAACCTAGAGCTGGAGGAGCCACTTGGAGACCCGGCCCAGTGGTGATATGCTTCTACCATCATTGGATCCACAACTTTCCACCCACTGACCTTCCTGTATTCAGCATCATTACATGTGTTGTGTGAGTCTGAAGAGGAATTTATAGATTGGTATCAGACATATGAGCTAATATCAAATTTATAGACTTGATCTTGACTGGACTGGGATATTTTCTCAATATTCAACTGCTCTTGTATAAAAAACTCTTATACACATATGGATGTCTATGAATTTGTTTCTCTAATCAACCGGGACTAATACAATGAAGGGGGCTGGAGCTTTAGCTGCAGAGGTTGCTAAAGTATAACTGATCGCATATGGACTTTAGTTCCTTCGTTTGGAGTTTTAGCGTCTTGGTTTCAGGAACATCTCAGTTAACTCACCTAACATTATGTTTAAAGCTTTGTCTACTTCTAGTTTGTTCCATAGGTCCAGGTGTTTGAAGAGCTTGCAAACATCCATCCAAAGCACAGTAAGTGATCTCTATTCCCTTGAGCAACACAGAAAGAAGGGGGTCTTGGAATAGATAGAAGATGGAATTTGTGGCTAATTGCCTCCATGAACACATGCCTCATTTGGCATGAGACCAGAAGAACTGCTGGGTACCTGCCTAACATTACTAAACACTTTGATCAAAGTTTCCAGAACACCAATTGAGCAAAAAATACAGACTTTTAAACTTTCATGCAACCTAGAATTTCTGGAGCCTTGGGAAGGTGGATAAACCTCTGAAAGTATTTCCCCAAGATAATCTTTAGACTTTATACTTGAAATAGTGCTTTAAGTTATCCTAAAGCTGAACCATAATTTCAATATAATCAGGGGAAAGAGGAGCATAGGACTACCTTGATCATTGTGCTGTTTTAAGAACTACCTATTTTAAGAACTATCTACATTGGATAGATTGGCAATAGCAAGTTGAATTATTAGTTAGAAACTTTAGGGGATAGTGAGGAGTATAATCAATGTTACTAATTGTGTATACAGAAATAGTTGAATTTCTGTATGTTGCCCTGTGAACAACCAAATAAATAAAATTAAGAGGAAATTAAATGAAAATAAATTGGTTCAGATCAGTTATCATTGATATTCTACAGTCCTCTAAGGCAGAGAGTGGTTGGGGAGTTTTACTTAATGGGAGGAATAAGATTAGATAGTTTATATTAAAATATAATTTAAGGTGAGCCACCTTGATACATGTGAGCTTCCCTCCTCCATTTATCGAAAGAAAAAGAGTAGGCTAGTTATACATTTAGTTTAGTATTTTCCCTTAGTTCTGGATTTCCTTCACGATTCTTCTTGTGGGTAAAGAAGAGGGACAGTAAGAGAATACACATGTTGGGCAGGCTGAAGAGGGAGGTTTTTCAGGGAGCAGGGGCATATGGACCCACTCCCTGGTGTCTGGAAGTGTTACTATGCTCCGGGACAGCCCCAAACAATAACAGAAGCTTCCTACTTGACAAGCTGAAGCCAACTGAGATTTTAATGCTCCAAGGGGGAGGGTGGACATTGGTTGTAAATCAACGTTTAACTTACTCCCAGAGATATATGAAGGAAGAGGGGCAGCAATGTTTTGGAGGCATTTTGGGGTAACATGATTATATAATATATATATACATACTAATATATGTCTCTATATTTATCATTGTATTTTTCACTGAAAAAATAAAATAGGGAGAGAGAGAGAGAGAGAGAGAGAGAGAGAGAGAATAGAGTTGCAAGGAAAGTCAGATGTCAAGTTCCATCCCTTTCTTTACTCATAGACATAGCGGAGGACCAATGAGAAGTGATTTGCCTAAAGAACACAACTGCTTCATGATAGACCTAGAAGTGAATCCGAGATAGTCTGATTTGCTCTCCTGTGTTATTTATAAGCATACCTGTTTTTAAACACAAAATCAATTTGCTCACCCTTCTAAATAACATTTGTTAGAACACAGACACATTCTGTGTTCTGGCAGATAACTTTCTGCTCAAGCGGTTAAGAGGATAATGATCATTATTTTCTTTTTCTTTTTTTTTTTTTGGGGGGGGGGTGGGCATCACTGCTCTTCAGTGGTGGGAGTAGGAGGCCCAGCCCCACTGCTGGAATTGAACCTCCGTCCCAGTGGGCCGCAGTCCTGCGCACAACCACTACGCCACCGGGGCTCAGCCCTATGATCATCATTTTCTATGACTAAAATCCCATTTGAACAATCTGCACATCATCAGGTAATGCTAATGAGAGGTAGCTTGGAAGTGGAATCTGCAAGAGAAGATGGACATATCATGAGGCAACCAAGTTCAAGAGAAAGCTCAGCCAAGCAACTGACCGGGCTATGAGGACCAGAAGGTCTGGAAATCAGAACGTCTATGTTCAGGCAAGCTCAAGTGAGTGGTGAGGTCAGATTTACTTGGATGTGTTCAGTCAGGCACTCTCCGGCAAAGCCACATTGTTGATTTTTATAGGTTCTGCCATAAAAATCTGTCTTTGTTTGAATGAACTCTTTGAACCCACTGCTTTAAGGAAAGTGTTCCTTTTAAAGATATATTTTTATATTTTAAGCTGGGAAATCTTCTGATCATTATGATTTGGGGATGTTTCTTGCAGAGTGAATGAAGGACACTATTCATTAATAAGGACACGGTTTCACTTTCCAACAATTTTTTTGGCTCATCATTTACTTGTCTCAGTTTTTGTTCTACAGTTGATATTGAATCATTTGAGTAGCTGCAAACTGTGCCCTTAAGCAAGCCATGTGCCATTTATAAGCCTCTGTATTGTCATTGGGAAAGTTGAAATTCTAAAGACTTACTCAAAGGGATTTTTAACATTTAAATGACAATATTTGTGAAAAAAAGTCAGCATAATACCTGTTTATAAAATGTGCCCAGTTCACTAAATTTCAGTCTGAATTGTATTTTTTTAACTAATTTGGGCTGTTATTAGCATTATTTACTTTTGCTCCTTTCTTCTCCAATGCAATTTTGTGTCTCCCAAAGAAATCTACCATGATAGGAATAGCAAAGTGTGTTTTCTTGTTTTGTTTGCTTTGGAATTTGAAGTAAAATCAGGAATGAAGGTAAGCACATGGATGGAGCAATTAAAGAATTTGGAAAGGAACCTACAGCTCTGGAATGTGGCAGTTCCTGTTTAATTTTAAATGTAAGTTAAATATTAATTTATTATTAAAATAAACCTTTACTCCAGGAGGCCCTTCTCCCTCGTTCTGCCTCATGTTGACAGATGGTGGTTTGCTTTTTTCACTAACTTATTTGGTGGTGGAGAGTAGTTTGTGTAAGGAAGAAAAGAAAAAACAAAAACCAATTTCTTGTCACCAGCATCAACAACAGCTGAACACAAGCTGGGTTGTTGCATAGTGAGATTTATTCATTTCAAAGGATACAAAGATGTTTGGGGCAGGCAAAGGCCCTGGTTATACATGACCAAAATAAAACACTGTTAAGTCTATGCCGAAGGCTGTGTACACTATCTTTCTTTGAAAAGTTTGCAGGAAATAGGGATGTCTACTTTGAAAAACTAAGTAGATTGAGAAAAATCAAAAGCATTTGAAAATCTTTCCATCTCTCACGTTCTTCCTGTTGATGGTTCCTTTGGGTAAGTGTCAAACCCACCAACCACTCCCGAGAGAAAGCTGAACCTCTCTTTCTGTAAACTTGTAAAGATTTACAGCTGCAGAAAGTACACAGGATCAACTCTGGGCTAGAATCAATGGGCAGTCACAGGCATGGTTTGGTTGAAGGGTTCCCTAATGTTAGTGGATGCAATGGCACTGTGCATTTGTAAACAGAATAGAAAGGAAATGTTAGCCCTTGTCATGATTTTTTTTCCAAATATAATAAAATAGGAAGTGATAAATCTCTTTAAGATTTTGTGTGTGTGTGTGTGTGTGTGTGTGCATGCTTTAGCTGTCCTTTGGTTTTGTAAGGAATGGAGAACAGAAGCAAAATTGCGGACTCATGGCTCCCTTTCTTCTTATGGGTCCTATTCTCAAACTAAAGCTTGTTTTTGTCTTTCATGCATTTTTGCTTCCAGTCTCCTAAACAAGAAATCATAAAACTACTGTCACCCAGTGTCCCATGCCAATTAACACATTTGTTATATTTCAGTACATAAAATTATTCATCCTCATCTTGCCATTGGTGACTTATGAAACACATGAGCCTAAGTGTGTTCATTTGTAAAGTAAGGGGTTGGACCAGCTGTGTAGTGCTGAAAGTGTGTTTTTTCCCAGGGTTCCTCAAGCTTGGCAACTATTGAGGTTTGGGCCTAGATGACTCTAGTTGGATGAGCTGCCCTGCATGTTCTGGAAAAGTTGGCAGCATTACTGGACTCTACTGACTACATTCCAACAGTTCATCTCAATCCCTAAAATTATAAAAACGAAAAATGTCTCCAAGTCTTGCCAAAATGGCTCCTAGGGAACAAAATATCCTCCCCTTGAGAGCCACTTCTCTAATTAATGTGCTTCTGGGAATCCTCTGGGGAATTTGGTAAATACTTCAAACTTGGAAGTTTACTTCAACAACCATACTTCTGTTTTTTAATTAGCACTTTTGATAGGTACCGATGTTTGAGAGTTAGTTATAAGGAAGTGACTTAAGAAATGGTTCTCAAAATATGGTGCCCCTCCCGCCCCCCCCCCAACCAATTTCACCACTACTAAAGAACTTCCTAGACTACAAAATTTGGGGCCCTCACCCTGAATCAGAAACTTTTAGAGGGAAGCTAATTGTCTAAAAAAGGTAGCCATCAGAGTCATGAATTTTGTTTAACCTCACCTTAAAGTGGCAAATCAGATAGATAAGCTTTGGGAAGGCAGTACTTGAATGATGATGTCACAAAATCCTGTCTACCTTAATAGCTCAGATAAGCTTTGGGAAGGCAGTACTTGAATGATGATGTCACAAAATCCTGTCTACCTTAATAGCTCAGATTCAGGAATCTTCCATAGGATCTGTAGACCCCACTCAAAGATTTACTCTCTGAGCTTTGACATTGACGCTAGTTCCCAACCTTAGATTTGCATTAATACGACAGGGGGAATCTTTCTGAATAGGAGCCAGATATCATTTTAAGTCTTCATATGCTTGCAATGTTCAAGTAAACTCGTGTCATCCATCGGATTGTTTCCCTAACGTCGGGTTGAGGTTGTATAGAAGGAGTTAGGTAAACAAAAGGTATGGACATTTTCAAAATTGGTGTGGCATAGCCTGTAGGCTTAAATCTCGTTACCAGTATCAATTCTTCCTTTAGATTTTGCTAGGTCATTCCAGGCATACGTCTTTAACTTTTTTTTCATAGCACACTTTATCGAATCCAATATATACCTTAAACTGCTATGCATCATAACTGTTTATTATGGTTGCCCCTCATACAATATTATGAACTCCCCAAAGATAAGTACTCTACTTTATTCATCTCCCCCTCTCCTCAGCCGCCTACTGAGAATATCTATGGAAGTCACTAAAGATATCGACGTGTTTAGAATAATGGGGCAATGTCATAAATCTCAGTGGCAGTCTATAGCCCAGCATCCTGGCAACTTGGGCTGTCTTGAAGCTAGACTCCCTACCCTAATGTGCATCAAAACATTCCACTAGTAGATTGACAATCCTAGACTCCAAAAGGTTTATCTGGAAATAGACATTATGCCAGAGGAAATGTCTGAAGTGGTGACCAAAATGCAAACTGTGCAACAGGGAACTTCCAAGTTATTCACTTGGTATCAACTTGGAATTTTTCCATCGGAGAGATGAATCAACTGAGGGAGGTTTGATGGAGAGAAAATAAAAGCAAGATTATTCAGGTGTCACGCAGTACAGACTAATCATGACCAGGATGGTCACACCACCAAACCAAGTGAAGAAATGACCACGAAGCTCTGGCAACCTCTGCAGCCTAATAAGGTTCCATACAAAGGCCTTCCCTGGGGAATTCTTGTCAATTAAATGATACATGTTATTTCTCACTGCCATTCTTTCTGCTCATGGCACTGGTGGCCAGCCTGGCTTGGGTGAAATCCCCGCCACAGGAATGCCTGCAGGAGGCAGACTGGAGTGAGAAGTTTAATGCATAAGCTCCAAGGCATTTCTGTGAGGATGTGGAGCCAAGGAAAAGGAAGAAGGGACATACCTTGGCTCAGAAGGTATTTATAAAGGAGGAGAAGTGAGAGAGAGAATCAGCGGAACAGAGCAACCAGTGGTTAGTAGTTGGTCCCTGGGAGTCTGGCAACTATTTCTGTCACCTTTCCAGTTCTTAGAGTGGTGATCACTGCTTAAGTCCTGGGGATATTGGAGTCATAAAGTTGGCTCTTTGTTCAACTCGTACAATAATAATATACATCTGAATACGATTTGATGTGTTGTAACCTTTGGCAGTTGTAGGAAATGTGGAAACTGAGGCTTGCTTGCACAAGCTCACACAATTGGTAAACCAAGAGGCGAGAGGGAAGAAAGTACAGAGGTCCTTTCCTGGAGCAGCGATCCTTCCTTCAGCACAGAAAGATGGCCTTCCCTTGGCCAGCCTCTGCTCCGGTGCCTGCTCTAACACATTGACACATCTAGGGGCACGACGTAGGAGGAAACACTTTGATTCTCAAGGGCTGCTGTCCGGTGCGCTCCCCCTGCCCATTTCTCAGCTCTCTGAATTTAGCCCAAATCCTCCTTCTGGGACCTCGGTCAGTGGTCGAGCAGAGGGAGAGGGCGCGGGAGAGGGAAGAGACGGCCCTGGAATCAGCGAGGGCCTGTACACCTCCCAGAAAATAACCGATCTGCCCCATCTCTATCGAGAGGCCCAGAGCATGCCCTTCTGCAACCCTCCGGGCCCCCCACGTGGGGAGTTCAGTCTCTCGCTCGCAGCCGCGCCGGGTCCGCGGCCCGAGCTGCAAGGCGCGCGCCCGCGCCGGCCCGGCAGCAGGAGGAGCGTGCGAGCTGTGGGCGTCCCCAACAGAGCGCTCCGCTGGTCCGGCCGGCCCCCAACTCTCAGTGCGCGCAGCCACCGCGGCCACCTGGCTCTCGCCGGCTGCGGGGCGCAGCGGGGCCGGAGCAGTTGGCGGCCGAGGTCGGAGGCGCCGGACCCGAGGTGCCGCGGAGGCGGCGGGGAGCGGGGCTGTGGTCCCGCGCCCGTCCGCGGCGGACGATGCGGGAGCGCAGCTGGCCGTGCGCGCTGCTGCTGCCGCTGCTGCTCCCGCCGCCGCTGTGGGGCGGCCCCCCGGAGAGCGCCCCCCGTGGGGGGCAGGGGCCGCCGCCGCCTTTCGACTTACTTTACGCCAGCGGCGTGGCCGCCTACTACCGCGGGGACTACGCGAGCGCCGTGCGCGACCTGGAAGCGGCGCTGCGCGGCCACCGGCGCCTGCGGGAGACTCGCGCGCGCTGCTCCCGCCACTGCGCCGCGCGCCGCCCGCTCGCGCCCCCCGGCGCCGGCCCCGGGGCCGAGCTGCCCTTCTTCCGCGCCCTGCTCGAGCGCGCGCGCTGCTGCCGCAGCTGCCAGAGCCAGCGCCTGGGGGGCCCCGCGTCCCGCCACCGCGTGAGTGAGGATGTGCGCAGCGACTTCCAGCGCCGAGTGCCCTACAATTACCTGCAGCGGGCCTACATTAAGGTACCCGGAGCGAGCTGCCCTCGCCCCGCCAGCGCTCCCCGCCCTTCCGACCCTCCCCCTCGACTTCTCTCCTGCCCCCACCCCGTCTTTCTGATGGGATTTCCTTCAGCAGTTCTGTCTTGTGATTGGGGGATCCAAGTCCCTGGGGAGCTAAGCCCTGGATGCACTTGGACAAGGCCATGCTCCTGAAGCAGAAGCAGCTTCCCTGGGTCAATCAGAGGGCCGTGCCAGCAAGCTGATGCTTCCAAGTACTGATTCTGCACCAAAATTGGGGGACTTTGGGTCAGGACGAGGTGGAGTACAAGGTCTCGTCCGCCTGGGTTTATGTTCACTCGCAGGACACCCTCGTTTGCTCGCACGGCCACACTGTTGCTCTCAGTTTCAGTTGTGAAAGACAGCCACCCCCCAACAGCAGATAGACGTAAATTAAGGACCAGAGGTGAAAGAGAAGGTATTCTGTAAAAAGATGGATCTGTGTGAGGCCATCCTAGACTCGTAAAAAGTATTTCCCCAAGAGTTCCTTTTCCTTCTCTTCTATGACTTCCAGTTTTAGGAACTAAACATTGGACCGAGTCACCTGGTATCACATACCCAGTACTTTCTTGCCTTTCTGCTGTGTACGTCGACTTGCCTGTACTTCTATTTTCCCACATCCACATTTTCCCACATCTAACAGATTGTTTAGCCATATTTTCTCAACTCCCCTCCCCCATGTTGCTCAAAATAGAAATGACAGACTTTGCAGTTATCATGGTGCGCGCTCCCCTCTACCCCTTTGTGGTAGTCTGTGTCAGCATATGGATATTTCCTCTGTCGCTGATGTAGAAGTGGCTACACTGGTACTTGGTTGCTCAGTTGGACAGTCAATGAATCAGACTGTGCTTCTGGAGCAAGACACAAAGGTACCAGGGGCAGCTCTCCAGTTAACCGTTTGCCCTTCATTCCACAAACTCTGCCCTCAAGTGGTGAGCCTCTCTTGAATTGTGCAGCTGTCCATGTGAGTCAGAGAATCACAAGTGAGACTAACTTTTAACACCTAGGGCTGAGACTAAGGGCCTGGAGTTGTCTAGACTGGTATTTTGGAGGGAAATGAGCCGAAAGTCCAAGTTCCTTTAAGAACTTGCCTTACACTGCCTGTCTCTCCTGATGGATCTGCCAAGGCATGTCTTAAGCATTCATTTGTTATCTTTCAAATGATTTGTACAGCTTTTTTAGTTGTGTTGCAGAAGTGAATGGCTACCAGGCAGAGAGGTGACACTTCAGGACCTGACAGCAGAACATAGTGCGTGGCACTTCTCAGTGCAGAACGTGGGTTGTGGAATTTGATCCCTATAGCATGAGCTTCCCAACAAACAATCTCACTTGTGAGTCTTGGAGTCCTACTGATGAGTCATGCCACACATCTGTATATATTATTTTTGTGGTTCTGGAGAAGGAATATGAATATGTATTCAAGTCCAGTTCTATAAAAATAACCACGAGATGCTCACAAAAGGTGGGTTCCTTTGTATTTCAGCTAGTTTCACTCTTTTTAAAAAATTAAATTAAATTAAATTTTTTAGGCATCACTGCCCTCTGGCGGTGGGAGTAGAAGGCCCAGCCTTTGCTCCTGTGAGCTGGAATTGAACCTCCATCCCAGTGGGCCACAGTCCTGTGCACAACCACTACGCCACCGGGGCTCAGCCCTCAGCTAGTTTCACTCTTATCTGTAACACCTATCTGTCATCTCCCACCTTATGTCTTCTGGTTGGATGTCAAAGGAAATGAAGCCTTGAATTTATAGGTTTAGCATGCCTTACATTTTTGCAGTGAGTCAATAACAGAAACAAGGCATGGGCATCTTCATGGCACCTAATGGTAAACCAGTGATGTGTAAGAAGTTTTTAGGAACTATGTGTAACTGCATGTGCTGATTTATCTTCTCATGGCAATGTGTCTGAGTGCCAAACAAAAATATCGGATAGTCCTCCCAAATTCTCCTCCACTCCCACGGGCAAAGTTTCTTTGATCTGGTAATTGACATCCCTTGAACAGGAAACTTGCCTGCCATTTTAGAGAGCCATTTCTGATGGTTGCCACAGTGCCTCTGATACAGCATGCCCTCTGAGTTCCTCCTAACTTACTTAAGAGGAACTCTGAAAGAAACTACTAAAAGAAAAAGGTTTAGCATATGCTTAGCTTTATGGGACACACACACACACACACACACACACACACACACTTTTGAGACCCAAATCAAACTCTTTAATGATAAAGAGTTTGAGCCATTCTGACAGGTGCTCATTACTAGTGCCATAATGTGTTTGTGTTTTTGCCCATTCCTGGGTGAGTACATATTTGAACTGTGTACCTGGATTTGCACTTGAAAAGGAAAATGCTGAGTCCAGTTGAATTCAGTGAGCATTTGGGAGCTAGGTTTTGAGATTTGTGAATTAGATTATATCATCAGTCTGGAAGACTTCACAGAGATAAAGAAATGGGTGACTTTCATCCATGGAGTTTAGAAACACTCAGAAAGATTGTTGCTCCTCAATTCTCAGGGCCTCTACTGACAAAAGCAGGTCCCATCTGGGAAGAAGGGAAGAAGGATTGAGATTTATGAACTGTGAGCCCAACTGAGTTAAATTCTCCATTTCAAAGATGAAGGAAAGAAGTACCAATAGAGGGGGGACGTTCACCCAGTGTAATGTATTTGGCAACAGATTTAGCATGATATTGTGAAATAAGTCCAATCTGGCAATCAGGAATTTGAGCTTTGCCATGACTGATACCATGCTGATACTCTGCTTGATGCCCAATGAGTGGCTTCAGGTCTCATTTTTTGCCCAGATTTGGACAGCTCCAGGGATCACTAGGCCCTTGTTCTCGGGGCTGACAGACACTTTCTGGATTCATCTTAAGGTCTGCTCAAAAGAACACACCTCAAACCTGACCTATTAGATATTTGTTCAGATGACTACAAGTTAGTGATTAATTCTACCTTGCTTCTTTCTCTCTTGATGCTTTAAAGTCTGAGTGAGAGTCTTTAAATGTTTTATTTTTATCATTTAAGTTGTAAGATATAACTCCTGATTCATGACTATGTAACTGGGAGATAATTTCTTTATTTTTTAAAGACTATAAATCATTTTACTGGAGGCTCTTACAGCTCTTATAACAACCCTTACCTCATTTGAATCAAGCACATTTTTACATTTGTTGTCATCATTTTCAAAACATTTTTTTCTACTCTCCTTTTTAAACCCAGCTACTCTTCATTATCCACCTTGTGGCGCTTTATAGGGATTGATTTAATTTGTACTTCTAGAAGAGATAAAACTAATAAATTCTTGGAATCTCCTCATTTTTATTTATTCTGGTTTTCTGCTTCTATAATGAATGCCTAAGAGAAGAAATTTAAAACCAAGGGTAAAACTGCATTTTATATATATAGCTTGTTAGTTCAGAATACATGCCTTTTCTTATACTGCACATTAAATTTCTTTTATCTATATAGTGAATATATATATTTTGTCCACAAATGCTTTAAGGAATGGGGTAGATTGCATATTTATTTGAAATAGCTGTTAGGAAATTCTTAGCATCATTACTCCCTTGAACAGCTGAACACTTAAGCCCACCTGGGCTCCAAGAGGCCACCACACTTGTGCCCCTCTGTATAGGAAGGAAACCTGAGAACTACTTTGTCTACTTAACTCTTAGGATCTATATGCTAAGGCGAAAAAATTATCCATTTGAAGGCCCAGTCAGAATTTTATCAGTCATTTATGACTCTTACACACAGTAAGTGGCATGGAGTCTTAAAACTGAAAGGAGAATAGTTAGTGCTTGCATGCTTTCTTTCATCTCAGTCAAGTGAATCATCGGTTCTTTTATAAACTGAAGAAAGAAAAGTCAAACTGCTTGTCTCTCTTCTCAGATCCCATCTCTGATAATTGAATGGATTCTGTCACTAATATCCTCTGTTTGTTGAACATCCCCAAAGAGCTATCTGATCTGATCTGTGTGGAATGCTTTGGAACTGTTAGCTGAAATGCCATCTTGCCTAATAGATGGGACTTAATCAACTCTGACATGTGGTCAAATCACTTAAAAGGAAAGCTCATCATATTTGAAACAATAATGGTCTTTTTTTAATTGTAAGTATCTGCGTACACTGGACTTTTCAGGATCATAGATCTTAGAGCAGGAAAGCATCTTGTTAACTCTCTTCCTTTAAGGAAAATAATGGCATTGGCTGGTAATGTAAGGATGAGACAGAGAGAGGGGGATAATTATTTCATTCAAGATCAGGAAATGTGGTCAAGGCAGGAGAGGAGTCATAATCATTGAAACTGTAAATGTGCCGTACGTTGAAGGACCCTCAGAGGTCATGGATTCTCTTCCTTGTCCCTTGGTGATTGATGACACTAGTTCCAGTGATTCTATGATTTCTGAAAAGATCAGCAAGTTGAGCTTTGTGAAAAATGTTGGCATTCTAATTGAGAATCCAGTGTTTGTTCTATATTCTCATATGAATGAGGAGAGGAAGCCCAGGGTGGAGCAAATGGTGAAGTGCTCTCAAATGTCTAACAGTTTGGCAGTTCCAATTCACCTAGTGGCACCACATAGGAAAGACCTGACAGTCTGTTTCTTACAGGCCACAGTTCTTGGAAACTCCGTGACGTACAGCTACACTCCTAAACATAAGGTTCACTATGAGTCAGAATCCACTCAGGAATGTGTGTGTGTGTGTGTGTGTGTGTGTGTGTGTGTCAGTGGGTTAGCTCACTCCAGGAGGCAGTCTGGTGACTCATTGGTGTATGTGAGACCTGCTGTGGACCTGCTGCTCTCTGAGACAAAATAGACACAAAACAGAGCTTCCTGGACTGCCTCCCCCACATGGCATGTTCATTCCCATGATATATAAAGACATTCAGCCAAGAGTCACAGTTGTCTGGTGGAAAATTTTGCATTTCCCATTAGGAAAAATAATTTATCCTTTTTTTTTTTCCTATTGAGCTTTTCTTCTATAATTCCTTTACTGTATTTTTATGCATCCTTCCTTTCTTGCTGTCTGGCTTTCTAGTTATGCGATTCCACCAGACTTAATCCTTATTTGTCATGTGTCCAAAACACATATTACAAAAAAAAAAAAAGGTTAGCAGGCAGACTTCTGAGTCGTGTCCCTAGTGTGTGTATATGAGTCTCTGTTTATAGTACTGAAGAGAACTTGAAGATTGTTGGCAAAAGTCAGTTTCACTCTACAACCCTCCTTTCCCCTATACTTTGTATACTAAACTGACTCTCCTCCTTTTTCCTTGTCATTCCTGTGCTATTAATTACCTTGTTCTTGCTGGTGGGTGCCACTGCATTCATTTTGACTCATAGTGACCCTACATGACAAAGTAAAGCTGCTTTAGGAGATGATTTTTTTTGGGGGGTGGGGATCACTGCCTCTGGTGGTAGTGGGCCTACCCAGTGCCGCTCCTGAGAGCCGCTGCTGCATTTGAACCGCCAAGGCCACGGGCTGCAGTCCCACACTCAACCACTTATGCCACCGGGGCTCAGCCCTAAGGAGATGATTTTTTAATGGGGACAAAGTCTCAGTGGGGCAATAATGAAGTGCTTATCAGCTGAGTGTTAGATCTGTGCTTCGAGTCTGCCAATAGCCCAGAGGGAAAACAGCATAGCTCTTTACTTCCAAAAAGATTACAGCTTTGGGGCTGAGCCCTGGTGGCTTAGTGGTAGCTTGCGGGACTGTAGCCCACAGGGTTGACAGTTCAAATCCAGCAGCAGCTCTCCAGGAGCAAGGCTGGACTTGCTACTCCTACCAGGGCAGTGATGCCACAAAAAAAAAAAAAAAGATTACAGTTTTGGAAACTTTAAGGGGCAGTTCTATTCTGTTATCTAGGGCCTCTATGAGTCAGGGTGGATTGGGGAGCAGTGTGTTTAATGGGTAATCATTAAGGGAGCATGTTTTCAGGGCTTTCCTTCCCATAAACTTGGAAACTTTTGTTTAACTGCTGTCGAGTGCTTAGCCATTGTGCCATGAGGGCTCCTTATCTGAGATCTCCACAGTGGAATTGCACGTGGAAAGTCTGGAGTTGAGGTGATGAATGGGAGAAGAGAAGAACAAATCGTTGTAGAGGCAATGTCAGGGTTCTGGCTCTGAAAGAATGAAGGATATAAGTACATGTGTATTTACCTTGGCTGCAAATAAACTCATGTATGTGGTGAAAAGTACGATGAACACAGCTATGAAAACTTCTGAAACATAACCAGGCACCTGATGAAATTAATCGCTGGACTTGGGGCACCAGGATGAGAGTCTCTAGGGATACAAACATCAACCGACGTAATATACAGCCCACAATGTTCTGCATCTCTCTGTGCTGAGTCAATAGAGGCATATTAAAAGTTTGTAAGCAGTGCAGCTATTGGTCTGTCCCCATATAAAAGAGAGAAAAATTATGAAAGTGAAAGGCACATGGAAAAAAATCAGTCTAATGTACTGATGGACCACGAGAATGGCAGTGTCCAGTACCCTGAAACCAGAAAATATTGATGGTGTCTTTATTTGCTATGAATTACTCTGAAAACAATCACATTAGAAAATCTTTTCAGTTGAGTGTGAGAAAAGGGTGGAATGGAATTTAAAATCATAAAGGACCAGGATTATGGGTTTGATTGAGACGGATGGACCCCACCCCTAGACTTTTGGCATTAATCACTCTTCATATGTGATGTTGAACTCACCCTCATGGTGTAATTTTCTGCTAAACTACAGATAGATTTACAAGGAGAACAAGCACACAAATGATGTGCTCATATCTAAACATAAATAAATAAATAAAAGGCCTAAGTCCATAGAGCTTCTGCTCTTTTGAAAACATCTTATGTCCCTTCACCCTGTGTTTTAGGGATGCAGAAAATAGAAATTAACTCCTTCTCCTCAAACAGGCAAGGCTTTAATATCACAAATAATTATGATGCAGGGTGGCATGGCAGAGTGTCAAGTCTGATATAAGTAGAGGATACTATATATTACCCTTCTATTTATATCATCACTTATCTTTTATAGGTAAAGTAATAACTCTAGGAATGCTAACTATTTATACAACTTTGTTTTCATTATTCCCTCTGATCATTGAGGTGGTTGAAGAGCCTCATTATTCAAGATTCCTGCCCTAGAACGCTTAACTCTAAGGATATTGCGATATTATTTGAACCTCACCTGTCAATGATGGTCAAATCAGATGAACTCTAAAATTGTACCAATGAAAGTTAATTCAGAAGAAGTTACAGCTGTGTGAGAAGTTGGTAGTTTCAAAGGAATGGGCCTACAGAGGAGGTAGAGTTTAAAATTGATGAGCTCTACAGGGACTGTGGCTAGTTTTCAGTGTTGAAAGTATTGGAGATAGAGGTGAGAGTGGGACCCCAAAAGTGGGTCCATTGAGTTCCAAAGAGGGATAATTTTTCTATTGTTTCGAAATTTGCAAAGGCTAGGGAAAAACCAAACCAAACAAGCAAAAATTAAAAAACAAAATCACCAAGTCTTCTTTGAAATTGCAATCACAAAAGTTGTCCAAGATTTACTCATTGAATCAAAACTACTTGCTAAAAAAAATACTGGATGTCCAGTTACCTCACAACATAGGTGTCCACGTTACAGTAAAACATCACCATTATACAAGCACCAAAGAAGTCACAACTTGAGTGAAAGAAAGTGCCAATATTGACAAGATACAAATATTGACATTGTTGACATTGTTTGATGAAATATTTTAAAGTGATCAACATAAAAATGCTTTGATCAGTAAGTAATTAGGGATATTTCCAATATCAATAATTTGTACATGAACAAAGAAAAAGTTTTGTGGCAGGTTTGCTAATTATTTAGCTAAGAAAACAACTGTTCCTTTAGACCTCTGTATAAAAATATATATATATATATATTTAAATCATTTTATTGATGATTCTTGCAGCTCTTATCACATTTGTACATATGTCATTTTCAAAACATTTTCTTTCTACTTGAGCTCCTTCTTTTCCCACTTTTCTGTTACCATCACTTATCTGTTATAGGTAAAGTAATAACTCTAGGAATACTAACTATTTATATCAATCTGTTTTCATTAGTCTCTCTCTGATCATTGAGGTGGTTGAAGAGCCTCATTATTCAAGGTTCCTGCCCTAGAACGCTTAACTCTAAGGGCATTATGATATTATTTGAATTGTACACTCTTTCCCTCATGAACCTGTGATAATTTAGAAATTATTTTTTCATGTCTTACACTGACCACTGTCTTCCTTCACCCACTTTTAGAATTCCACTTGGTGACTAGTAGAGAGGGTCTTTGTTTAGCACCCAAACTAAATATTGTTTAGCACCCAACTGGATATTAACTTGAGATAAATTATCCAAAATTTACATCTGCACTGATTTGATTTAGTAGAAAATAATTTATTCCTTTGCTTTATGAAGACAGACCTAACACAGTAGAAAAATATGTTGAACCCGAGATTTTTATTAGTCTCCAAATTTGACATTTAAGCACAGGCCTTTTGTTTATAAATGAGTATTATAAAGACTGCAATGAAATAGGCACGTGGGCGGCTGTGCCCCGGTGGTGTAGTGGTTGTGCGCGGCACTGCGGCCCACTGGGATGGAGGTTCAATTCCAGCTCCACAGGAGCAAAGGCTGGGCCTCCTATTCCCACCACCAGAGGCCAGTGATACCCCCCCAAAGAAAAACAAACAAACAAACAAACAAACAAATGAACAAACAAAAGAAATAGGCATGTAGAATGTTAGCTATAGAATTGACTGTGTTAAGAAGACAAATGGACAACTAGCCCTGTGAAATCACTAAGTAACAAGACTCTGTAAGTGAGGCACAGTGGTTACAAGTTGGACTTTGATTTCCAAACCAGCAGATCAAGCTACCAGCTGCTCATGGGAAGAAGGAAAATGCAAATTACTTTCTTAGAGAGTTAAACTCAGAACCTCACCCCATCACTATGAGTCATCACTGATTTGATGGCAGTGAGTTTGGTATAGTTTTGGTAAGTGAAACCTAGCTTGGTGAGAGAGAACTGCTGTATGAGTCAGCTTCACCCAATAGTGACCCTGTGCTCAACTGGACGAAACCCTACACAGGCCTGTGCCAGCCTCAGTTGTCCTATGATTGAGACCGTGGATGCAGTCATGGTGTCAGTGCATCTCATTGGGGGCCTGCCTCTTTTTCATCGTCCTTCCACTTTATTCCATATGATGTCCTTCTCCAGGGACTGGTTTGCTAATATGTCTAAAGTATCTAAGATAAAGTCTTGTCATCCTTGCTTCTAAGAATCACTCTGACCCTAATTTTTCCAATACAAATCAGATTCTCCTTTTAGCCGTCTATGTTACTTTCAATATTCTTCTCAAGCACCACAATTCAAATGCAGTAGAAAGGGTCTGTGTTTAGCACCCCAACTTCTTGAAACTGTCTCCTGCCACATTCCTGTCAAATTCCAGCCCCCCCCCCAACTATCCCTTTTTATGGATGGGAATATAAAGCCTGAAAGAAATCTAAGTTAACTAAATCTACTCTGTAGCTTAATGGCTGAGCAAGGATTACAATTGAAGGCTCTTAACTCTGTCTTGGTGACATTGCCATTGACAAGCTGTGGAACCATCTGGAAACCACAGATTCACTAGAAAATTAAAATGAAATGCATAGCACCATGCTTGCATGTTTGGCTAAATATCCTCAACCAGTGCTATTTCTTGACCTACTATTTACATTATGTCCACTCTTTTATTGATACTTGGGACAATTCAGGAAGAGAGACCTAGGTCAATGATGTTCTTCAGAAAGCCTAATAGAAATGAATGAGGCTAGCAATCTTCTTTGGAAGAGAAGAGATGAAATAAAAGCCAAGGAAAGGAATATTCAACATGTCAGAATTTCTGGGAGTTTTGGCTATAATAATGATCTTGCTGAAATTTATTATCTGCAATTATGAATTCAGTTTTTGTACAAATATTGGAACACTGCTGAAGATTATTGTGAATTTGTTTAAGGACTGAGGACCGAAATGAAGAAAAGTGTAAGGTATAACAAAATAAATACATATAAAACAAAGAAATTGGGAACTACTCCTGAAATGGGGACACATTAACTGAGCCAATTATGATTTATTCTTCTTGTTTGAATGTTAAATTTATAGTTTGAGCTCTGCCAAAATCAGTATACTTGTCTGGATGAATAAGCATGCAATTTAAACTCCAGGCACAGCAAATTATCTTAAAACCAGATCTGGTTGTTCTAAAAAATGATCTCTAATCATAGTATCAAAGACGAATCCAGGAGACCATACTAATTATTTCCTCACTGAAGCAAGAGCTATTACTTTATGTCATTTTTCAGACTGAGCTTTGGATTACCAGCATTTGACTCTAGTCCACAGCATTTATAAATGTTGCCAGAGATGGAAAGTTAATCACTGCTTCTGAGAGATTGCCAAGGGTTTAGTCAAAGAGTGGAGTGTATAGGTATTTAGGTCAGTTAGCATTTATACCTGAGTTTCTTTACTGATCTTTGAATATTTATTTGTTGTTGGAGAGTGCTTTGTGTATTTTAGGGTGATTGGCAGAACCACATCTCTGACATCTCTCTACTAGCTGCCAATAGCTCCACCATACTCAGGTTGTAGCAACAAAAATATCTCTAAATATTGGAAAATGTTCCTCAGGGCATTTTTTGGCCTCCTCTTGAAACCCACTTACTGAAATGGTTAGCCATAGTGAAGATGATTGGACATCAGTCTTGCTGTCAGTTGCTGTTAAGTCAGTACAGACTCATAGCGTCCTGATGTACAACAGAATGAAGCGCTACCTGATCCCACACCATTTTCATCATCTTCATTAAGTTTAAGTGCCTCTTTGATCCTCTACTTTACTAAGCATGCTTTCTTTATTCAGGGACTAGTTCTTCCAATTAACTTGTCCAAAGTCCCCGAGAAATCAAGTTTACCTAAGTATAATTCAAGTAGTTGACCATATATAGATGACTGTCTGTGAAGTAGCCAGTATTGTCCCCTGGGGGCACTGGAGTGATCCTGGGGGTTACAAAAGTAGATATGTACACTTCATCTTGGACTATGGGCTACCGTACAATCATTTTTTCATTGCCAAGAGATGCTGAGTATTTTTTTTTTGAAAAGGAGGTGATAGGCAGAATAAAGTTTGAGAGCCTATGATATTGATGATGAAAATATGTCCATTTTGGTGACAGCTTAACATTTTTGGGGGGGATGCTTTCGTTTTTTTTTTTTAAATCACTTTATTGGAGACTCACACAACTCTTATCATGATCAATACATGCATCCATTTTATGCAGACCACATTTGGACACTTGTTGCCTTCATCATTTTTGAAACATTCCCAAGCCTGATAAAGATGATACCAACAGACTGGGGGAGACAGTGATCCTGCGGGAGCAAGGGAAGGAGCTCTTCAATGAGCAGTGCAGTGAGGCCCTGGGCCTGAACCAGCCTGTCCTGGTCCCGTAAAATCTGATCCGGGACAATCCAGATGGCCTTGAGGTCACGGGCCTGCCCAACGACATCCCTTTCCAGATCCCCAAACACATATGCCATCCACTGGCTGGAGAAGATCCTGAAGGCCCGCGAGCATGTCCGCATGGTGATCATCAACTATCTCCAATCTTTTGCAGAAATCTGCAATGACACCAAGGTGCCAGCCAAAGACAGCAGCATTCCCAAGCACAAGAGGAAGCAGGTCTTGGAAGGGAACTCTGTCCTCCTCATCCGAAGTCTGTGGCATTGACCAACCAGATTTCCCTGGTGCAATGGCCAATGTACATGGCGGCCTACGTAGGCCAGAACATGCAGCTCCGGGACCCCTCAACTACTAGATCTCAGCGCTGAATCAAGACCGCAACTCAGAAAGACTACAGGGAATGTAATTTATGTACAAAATGTATAATTGGATATGTATGCCTTTTAGTTTTTCCAATGATTTTTCACTATATTTCCTGCCACCAGGGCCTTTGTAAATAAGTAAAAAGAAAAAAAAAATAGAGCCTCTGTAAGGCTGAAAACTCTAGGTTCATATGATCCAGGAATTATCCTCCAATTTTCCCCTCCCATGCATGTGACAACTTTTAGGGAAGAGATGAGGATTTGATGTCCTTTTACTTAGGGTCCTAACCAGTAGGGCAGGTTGCACTGATAACAAGGAATTCCCCTCAGTTGTGAACTGCAAACTCCAGCATCAATACATTCTCTTTGAACGTGAGCAATTCTCAAACCCAATCATGTAAAAGCAACCCATTACATCCTTTCACTCTTTTAGGATGAGCTCTTTATCACATCTATTTTTAGAACACAACCTGATGCGGACAATAATGGAAATTTAGAGAAGACTGGGAAATAAAAAGATAAGAAGTAAAGAACATGCCATAGAGATGGAGATGGGAATAGAAACGAAGGATGAAGATATCTGACAAACAAAATGAAGTTGAGGAAAGCAGGAACCACCCTATTAAAGTACAAACACAGACCCTCAGACGTGGAAGAATCCTACTGCATAAAACAAAACTTGAATGTAACACACAAATATCCATGTCTCTTGTAGAACCTATAGGTCGAAAAAACATTGATATAGGTTCATACGCATTTGGGGTGTTTGTACTTTGAGGAAGAATGGGATAACAGAGCTAAACAATTTGTCAGTGAAACAGTGAGGGAATGAATGTGTTCATTATAGGAAGTGTCTTTTCATGGAAAGCACTGAGCTTAGCACTTAGCAAATAATCTGAACCCTTTCTAATTGAGGGAAGGTACACACACAACCAAGCAAACAAAACAGAACAAAGCAAAACCAGAACCCCACACCAGTAAATACCTTCAACCAGAGAGGGATTCCTAATAAAAAGCATTGTCTTCTATTAATTTCATTAAATGATGCTTGTTTACCTATGAACTTTTGAAAGGTTGATTGAGCTTTTTTAGTTGTGACATTGTGGGTTTGTCCCTGGAGATCTGAAGATGAATAAAACCCTTCTACTTTCAGGTAAGTCACAGTCCATTGAAAGAAACAAATGTGTGCGCACCTGTAATATTTACTCCATGATGAGAGGAAGAGGTATGCTTCCAGCTCTACAGGTGAAATATTTTTCTGAAGTAGCATGGCTAGCAAGCATCAGAGCTAGAATATTAATTGAGGTCCTTCTGATGATTAAACCTGAGTTCTTTTCCATTCTCAGAGTTTGAACATCGAATAGACCTCAGTTCAAAAAAGAGTTGCCTTTTATAAGTTGTGTAACAGTGAGAAATGTTGCCTATATGAACCTCAATTTTGTTTTTGTTTTCTCTTCTTTAAGTTGAAAAATGGAGCTCATTATACTTACATTTTTAGAATTCTTGTGAGAAGTTTTTTTTTTTTTAAGGAATTCCTAGGTAACACAAATAGTTAAGCACAGGTAACTAGCTATTTGGTTGGCAGGTCAGCACCCAAAAGCATTTTGGAAGGCAATCTTATGATCTGCTTATGAAAGCTCCCAGTATTGTAAACCTAAGTATGGGCCACCATGTGTCAGAATCAACTAGCAACAAGAATAGCAATTAAATAGAAGATTGTGAGTAGTTATCAGAGATGGGCAATAGGGTAGGAGAAAGGGCAAGTCATTGGCCAAGGGAGTGATTACGAGTTGGAGTGGTTACGAATTGGATTGCTAACTGTAAGGGCAGCAGTTCAGAATGACCAACCAACACTGCTGGAGAAAGATGAGGCTTTCAATTGCTATAAAGCTTTAGTCTCAAAAACACAGGGACATTTTGACTCTATCCCATAGGGCCACCATGAGTTGATGATTGCTTGATGGCAGTGTGTGTGTTTGTGTGTGTGTGCGTGTGTGTGTGTGTGTGTGTGTGTCAGTCTGGCTAGAGTAGATAGGCACACATAGACACACATATGTGTATAGAAAAGAGGTTTATATATAAGAGCAGTTGAGTATTGAGAAAACATCCCAGCCCAGTGCATAAGCCTGTTATTAACCCATGTGTCTGACAACAATTTATAAAGCCTTCTTCTGACTCATGAAGCGCATGCAATGATGCTGAGTGCCGAGAGATTGCAGTGGATGGGAAGTCTTGTAGATCCAGTGGCACTGTAAGCATCTCAGGGCTTGTAGGGGTCTCCACGTGACTTCTCTAGGCCCAGGGTTCTGGCTGCATGAGGGTAGGTCCATGTGGCTTCTCCTCAGGGACCTCTTGCAGGGAGTCAGCCTTGTCAGTAGGGAGTCTCCAAGGAAGTGAGCAGAGAGAAGAAGAGAGAGAGAAGTGTCTCTCTCCTCCGAGTGGGGAAATGCAGGAGTTCCCAGAATTCTCAGGAGTTGGCCAGGCCCACACAGAGACCTCACTGCTATGACCCAATTGACACACTAGACTTCACCCCTTCACTCTTAATCTTTTCAAGTCCCAATTGACACCAGATGATTTAATTGCTGCTGTGTGGGTTTGTTTGGAAGGCATATTAAACATATGGAAGGGTAATGGAAAACCCTGGAAATGGATGATGGTAAATCAACAGGTTTTGTGTTTTATACACACACACACACACACACACACACACACACACATATATATATATATATATATATATATATATATATATATATATATTTGCAAAATCTAAAATGCTCAAAACAAAGATGTCACTTTGAGGACTAAGGTGCAGCTGATCCAACTTTTCATAGTTTAAGCTTCCCATGCATCTGATCTTCTGTAAAATTTTACTTGTGTGTGACATCAGTGTTATCGTTCTAAAGTTTGAGCATTTTGTTGGTCACTTTTCTTTGGAACTGGCACAAATATGGAACTCTTCCTGTCAATTGGCCAAGTAGCTGTCTCCCAGATTTCCTGGTATAGATGAGTAAGTGTTTCCAGTGTTGTGCAAGACCTCTTTAGAGTATTGAAAAGCGAGTGTTACTTTGTGGATTAAGGTGTGCCTGACTGAAACCATCATATTTTCCATTACCTGATAGGTGGGTAAATATTGGACATTGAATAGGAATACTGAAGAAGAATCAGCACATTTGAATTGCACTGGAGTATTAAAAATACTATGGACTGCTAAAAGGACAAACTAAGCTGGTGGCCTCCTCAGAGGCAAGCAAGGCAAGACTTTGTCTTACATTCTTTGGCCATATTGTCAGGAAAGACCAGTCCCTGGGTAGAACATGATGCTGAGTAAAGTGGAGGGACAGTGGAACATAGACCGGCCTTGAGGAGATCCACTGACAGAGTGGCTGCAAGAATGGGCTCGGACATAGGATGGTGCGGGACAGTGCGGTGTTTCATTCCGTTGTGCACAGAATTGCCATGGGTTGGTACCAACTTGGTGGCACCTACCAGTGACATCATGTCTGTGAAAACTGAGCAATAAAAACTGAGCAAAGAAAACTACCAGGAGGATCAATGTATTTGAATTATGGTTTTGGCCTAGAATATGGAAAGTACCTTGGACATCCAAGAGAACAACCTGCCTTGGAAAAAGTACAGTTGAATTCTTCGAAGTGTTCGGGATGGCAAGACTTCTCATGTTCTTTGGACATTCTTTCAGGAGAGACCTGACAAGAACATCATGATAGTAGAAGGTCAGGGATATATATTGAGGCAGTGGCTGCAACAATGGACCCAAATATAATAGCAGTTGTGAGGATGATCAGGATGGGAAAGTTTTGTTCTGTTGTACGTGGAGTTGCCATTAGTTGAAGCTATGAGTTGACAGAATCTAATAACACACACATTTATTTATTTATTTATATTGTACTTACCTAGCGCAGACTGATGCAGAGTTAATTTTCCTAACATCTTATCTTCTACGGAAAGGAAAAATATTGGGAGAAAAATTAATACCACTTGCACAAATATACTACAAGAACTACTTAGATATAGTTGATAAATGCAACAGAGAAGATAATTGCATATGAGAAGGAAACATAGACAGCTCCAGAACAAACAAAAGAACTTGAGCTACTGGCTTCTGGCACGTTGTTGTACTTGTGTGAGCACATATGAATGTTTACCAGCTTTTCCCCCTTTTAATCATCTTATTGGGGGCTCATATAACAATCCACACATCAATTTTTATCAAATGCATTTGAACATATGTTGCCAGCATCATTTTCTAGACATTTTTTTATGTTTGAGCCCTTGGTATTAGCTCCTTTCCCCCCTCCTTCCCCATCTTTCCACCCTCTTGAACCCTTGATAAATTATAAAATATAATTATTTTCATATCTTACATCGACCCCTGTCTCCCTTCACCCAAGTTTCTGGTGTTCTTCCCCTTTGATGTTAGTGGTGGACGTGAGGGTTATACACAGATCATTATGATCGGTTACCCCTTTTCCCCCTCTTCTGCTACCACTTTCCCCCTACCCTCTTTGTATCACAACTCTTATTTCTGTCCCTGAGGGTTTTATCTGTCCTGGATTCCAAGTGACGAGAATGCTTATCTGTACAAGTATGCATGCTCTGGTCTATCTGGATTTGTAAAGTAGAGCTGGGGTCCTAATATTGGAGGTGAGGAAGCCTCAAGGAACCAGAGGACTATTGTGTGTTTTGTCCGTGCTATAATGCACCCTAGGCCAGCCTCCTTTTACCATTACTACAAAACAAAAGTTGCCTTCTTGATGGAAATGTGGGATTGCCACTTAACTGTGTTTAGAAAGTCTTTTTTATTTCCCCTCCTCTCTGATATTCTTCTGTCCTGCTTTCATAATTCTGTGATTGTGTCCTGTCCTTTCTTTTCTAAAAATAAAATTGACTCTGTTTTAAACACATTTCAGCCTTGAGGTAGAAAAAGAGCCTTTTTAAGCCCTCTGCCCATTTGGGATTCTAAAATATTTAATAAACGTGTATTTAATAAATACTTAAAATATTTAATAAACAAGTCAACATTCCACTTATAATGAAAAATGATGCAATACAAATATAATGGAAAATAAAATACAAATGGGGATAAATGAAGATAGTTATCAAGAAGGAAGCATGTCCCATGTGACATGCTCATTCTCATTTTGAACTGTAAATCACTTTATATGAGGTCACACCAATATAAATTTGGTGCTCCTATAAGATGAATTGATGCATTTGAATTATATTGTTGACACCAAATACTGAAATGCATGCTGAATCTCCTTAAGAACAAAGAAATTTATTTTGAAGAAAGCATACAATACTATTTCCGGGGGTGGCTAGACTTCACCTTGCATGTTATTCATGCTTGGTAAAGTCAGTGATACAGAGGAAGACCTTGGTGAGATGCATTCACACCGTGGCTTCACCAATGAACTCAAACCTACCTGCTATATTGGGAGTGGTATGGGACCACTACATATTTCATTTTGTTAAGTAGGAGCGCTCTAGAGATGGAACCCACTCGAAGATAGCTAAGAGCACGGAGGTCTCTATGAGAGACAGAGGTAAACTAGGGTCACTTTAGGAAGGGCAACAGAAAAGCCATACGCTTTTCCATTGTGCCAGTGCTCCTGGGTAACTGTTTATGGAATTAGAGCTGCGATTGGTTTTGAATGTTGACCGTGCAGATCCCAGCCCAGCTCATAACCACTGTGCTACTTGGCACCTTTAAGAAAGGCAAAGAAGACACAATCCATTTCATGTGAGAATAAGACTTTGACATTGAATAGACTAAAGAAGAAAATCCCAGATGCAAAAAGATATCTTCCCCCGAGGTGCTGAAAAGATCATCCATGTTTTTTGATCTTATAGAATGCTAGACATGAATCATTAGATTCAAGATCTTGTTTTTCTGTGTTTTGGTATGGGAGACCCAGGTTAGTAAACCTATTCAGATAACAAGGAGAATAAGGGTTTTTAGGGTGGGGGTGGGTATAGGAGTGGTGGTTTGAGGGTAAAAGGGAGACGAGGTCAAAAAGTCCAGGAAGAAAAGTGTGTGGAAACTAAGTGTAGTAGTAATTGTAAAATTCTGTGTCATGTGATTGAGCTATGGACTCATGTGGTTAACTTCCAACTGATAATACATTTAAAAAAATAAATGTGTCTGTGAAATAGAAGTTATTAGGAGTAAGATCTTGGTTCAAGTAAAGAAGACTTTTCTAACAGGAACAGCAGTTCTAATGTATACTAGTCTCAGTAGGTATTGAGAATGCTACAGTCTGGAGGTGTTCAAAAATGAGTGACAAATGCTTGCCATTCACGTTGTCTTAAGGTTTAAGCATTAACGTGATTTTGAAGTATATGAGAGTTAGCATATTTTCCAACACAGAGGTGCTGTTAATCCTTGCTTTCCTAATAGGAAAATGTGTCTCCTGCCAATAGATGAGATAATTAGACTTCTTCAATAAAAAAGTCCTCAGATCTTTTGCTAACCTACTTTGTAGGTCTAGCTAATATAATCTCAGACCAGAGTCACTGGCAGACTCTATACCAATAACTTATAGGATGCAAAGAAAGCAAGAGGAAACACATTATAGAGGCCTTAGATTACACACACAGGAATACACTCACTGAAGATTGAGCAATAGCTCATATACGATTTGCATCAATCCTTTGACTTCTGGCTCAAGCCTTTCTGAGATAACATCTGAAATAGATTTAGTTGTGGTTACATAGGACCACATGAAACTTACATTTAAATTTATTCCAATGGATCCATGTAGTGGTACACTTCTAAGTATCAGTGTACTAAAACAAAGGCCACTTTAGTTTACAGAACCTTATCATGTCATCTGTGGGTTCATCAGAAGCTTTGGCATTATTTACACTGTGGTTCAGTTCAAACCTCTTGAAAGTATTAATTCTGGTCAGTTTTATATGTAGGTTGCTAGAGTGCCTGTCCAATATACAGGTTTAATGGATCTTTTTATTCAGATCCCTCCTCTGTGGAATCCTCTCTTCATACTCTGCATAAGAGAAATAGAAATTCTACCTGCCACCGCTGGGGACCAGAAATCCAGGCTCTATGGGCACAGGTAAGGTGGGGAGAGGCATGTCCTTCACTCTCCTATAGTGTATAGGTGAAGTGGATGGATATTGTTTTTTTGGGGGGGGGGGGAATGGATATTGTTGCATATGCTTCTGACATGCCTCACCTTCCCCTCACCTTGTATTAGAGAAAGCAAACTTTTTGGAGGGATCTTATTTTTCTGTCCCTACTGTCCCATTTAATTTTCTTGATACTCCAGAGGTCAGTGAATACATAACCCCAAACAACAAACCTGTTACTGCAGAGTCCATTCTGACTCACAGGACAGTATAGGCAAGAAGAGAACTATTCTATAGAGTTTCCAACCAAGGCTGTAACAGTTTATGGAAGCAGACTGCCACCTCTTTGCTTCCACAGAGTGACTGGTGTGTGCTGCCTGCTGACCTCAGTGAAAGTACATGACTTAAAAAAATGTAACCATTTAAGATGAGATTAGAAAAAAAACATGGCTCCTAATAGAAATGTTTCCCTTTCCCATGGTTTCATCATAAATATGGCATTCCTGTAATGGATACTTGCTGAGTTCTAGGATTCTCAGATAATTACACGAGCATTGCCCTAAACAGTGCCACATGGTTGACATTAACTGTGTGACTCTTGGCACTTGGTAGTAACTCAGTAGAAACTTGTCGAATTTGGATTGTTAATTCTCTGTAAGTTAGGTATATGCAAGTATATTATCTACACTTGAACATAATTTTGAAGACAGTTAATTCATAGGTACTGAATTCTTTTTCAATTTAAAATTAAAAGTTGGAAGTGATGCATTGAAAAAGATTGTTAGAATATGATCTCAGACTCTGTGACTCTAATCATTCTGCTACTGTCTATGACTTTATGACAACGCACTCCCACCCCTTTTCTTGACCTTACTTTTTTCATTTGTAGAATGAGGTGGTTGCGAAATGTAATGCTGAAAGCCTGTACCTGCCTGAAAACCCTAATCCCACGATATAGAGTCATTTCCCATTCATAGAGACCCTACAAAGGGTTTCCAGAGCTGTAAATTTTAGGGAAGCAGACAGCCTTATCTTTCTCACTTAGAGTAGCTGTTTATCTGGAACTTGCGAGTTTTTCATTAGTAAGCTAGCACTCACCTGACATTGTAACTAGAGCTCCTCCTACCAACTGTAAGATATTTGAATATTTGGATATTTCCTGTGATGAACAAAATAATTAAGTAGCTGCTAAGATATTTGATATTAGGATATTTCCTGTGATGAACAAAATAATTAAGTATTTCTAAACTGGGAGATCCAGTAACACCTGAAAATTTATGCTTTTCAGTTTTAATATAGCCTAAAATAGAAAAAAAATAATATTTTAACCTCAAACATTAAGACAAACCTACAAACATGTTATTTATGTGCTTAAGTAACTGGCTTAGGCAATACAGACTGCTGGCTATATTAAAGAGGTAAGCCACTTGTGCAAGCCATTTGCCGTCATGGAAATGGTCTTTTGTAGCAGTATCATGTCTTGAAAAAGCATTTTGTCTCACCACTCAATTAGAAATGAATGTTAGCATCTTTTCTGTGTTATATTTGTTACAGAGCTTTGCATATTCCTTTCTGATATGGAAACTATGATTGATATTTGACTTTATTTAACATACTCACTATTTCCTGTGATTCTAATTCAAGACCATGTTGTATGTTGCTAACAACTATTGACAGGTGAAAAGTTGGTGTGCTTTGCCATCCATTTTGGTGACAAGTTTTGATTTACATGGCATCATTAAAAATGAGTCAAGTTAGGGGACATTGAAGAGGGGGAGGAGGGGGAAAGGTGGTGATGTCGACCAGCTCAGGAAAAAAGGAATAACAATTGATACAAATGCAGGGACAAGGTGGGTGAGAGAAGGCCAATAGGGATTGATTAAGACTAATGTAACAGAGAAAAAATACTGAAACCCAAATAGGAAGTGAGCATGATAGTGGGACAAGAGGGAAGCAAATGGAAATAGAGGAAGGAACTGGGGGATAATGAACATTTATAGAGGTTCAAATACAGGTATGTACATAGGGGCATATATTTATAAGTGAGGATGGGGAAAGAGATTAATGTATATACTTACAGGGTTAGTAGTAGGACAACAGATGGGCATTGGACCTCCACTCAAGTATCTTCTCGGTTCAAGAACACTTTGTTCTATTAAATTGGCATTCCAAGATGCTCACCTTTCCCACATGATCACTGAAGACAAATGTGTGCATAAACAAAGGTGGTGAAGAAGCTGATGGTGCCCGGCTATCACAAGATGGAGCTTCTGGGGACTTAAAGGCTTGAAAGTAAACAAGCAGCCATCTAGCTCAGAAGCAACAAAGCCCACATGGAAGAAGCACACTAGCATGTGGAATCATGAGGTGTCAAAGGGATGAGATATCAGGCTTCAAGAACTCAAAAGCACAACTTTGCATGCTCACTTTCCTGATAAGATCCCTGAGGAGAAATGTGTTCATAAGCAAATGTGGTGAAGAAAGCTGATGGTGCCTGGCTACCAAAAGATAGAGCATCTGGGGACTTAAAGGCTTGAGCAAACAAGCGGTCATTCAGCTCAGAAGCAATAAAGCCCACACAGAAGAAGCACACCAGCCTGTGTGATCATGAGGTGGTGAAGGGATCCGGTGTCAGGCATCAATGAGCTAAAATTATATTATTATTAATGAGGGGGAGTACAGATTGGGGACCCAAAACCCATCAATAGGTGAGGTGACATCCTTTTACAGAGGGGTTACAAGGAGGAGATGAGTCAGTTAAGATACAGGGTAGGAGCTATGAAATATGCAACCTTCCTCTAGTTCCCATGCTGCCTCCCACCCACTATCATGACCCCAATTCTACCACATAAATCCAGATAGACCAGGAGATGTACAGTGAAGTTGGAAACATGGGAAACTTAGGATAGATGATCCATCAAGACTAGTAATAGGAGTGGTAATACCAGGCGGGTGGAGGGATGGAGGAATATAAAGGGAGAACCAACTTCAGGGATCTTTGCATAGCCTCCTCTCTGGGGCACGGACAATAGGGAAGTGTGTGTTGGGACACATTGTACAGTGTACAGGATGAAAAAATAATTTGTAAATTACTAAGGGTTCAATGGGAAGGGGGGGAGGAAGGGTAATACAGGGAGCTGATAATGGGGGCCTGGAGGGAGGGAGAATGTTTTGAGAGTGATGATGGGAATGGGTGTGTAAAAGTGGCCTGCATACAACTGATGTTGTTAGGGATTGTGATGGGAGTTGTATGGGCCCCCCAATAAAATTATTCATTAAAAAAAAGGGAGGGTGGGGAAAGGGGAGTTTGTTTTTTTTTTTAAAGAGGCGCTTGTATCAAGGGCTCAAGTGGAAAGTGTTGGGAAATGTATGTGGAAACGTGTGCAAATGTGCTTGATACAAATGATGTACTGAATGTTGTAGTAGCTGTAAGAGCCCCCAATAAAATAAAAAAAAATGAGTCAAGTTATTTTCAGTGATGCATTGGTTTACAGTGATACATAAACAATAATTTATTTAGCATATCTCCATTGCATATGTATCAGTTCAGTTGTCCTGAACTCTCCTATGGTGAGTTGGCTATAAAACAAAACAACCTGTATCTGAGCATGTGATGACAATTGTCCTTCCTCATTATATGCTTTCATTATATATGATAGTCAAGTCTTTTGAAAATAGAATTTTACCAGAAGTACACTTTTCTTTCTTTCCAAACATTATATCTTCTATTAGCATTGGGACTCTTTAATAAGCTCATAGACAGTAATATTTAGTAGAGTTAATGTTTGTTATTTTGTTGCCAAAGAATGTAACTATGAAATTTTTTTGGTAGTTTCCTTCTTTCCCTTCAATTATATAAGTAGAAAGCTTCCTATTTTGATTCTTAGAAAGGGCAATTATTGATTGGTTTTCCAGAGAGGCTACTCAGATTCATTTGAACCTACCTTTAAACCTAGTGGTGGCTTATGTTTTGTCAGACTTCAGAATTTTGAGTTGCACAGTTCTTTTTTCCTTTTATTTATGCTAATTGTATAAAATAACCATACTTTCAGATTAATTCTTTTCTGCATAGAGAGATAATTGTGTAATTTTGATCTTGTCCTGTTTGCTAGTTGCATTATTTGTGCTATTTTTCTCTCTATTATAAGACTTCAGTGAATCAGTAAAGAACTGTGTTTTTTTTGTAAAATTGAGCTGTACTGAAATAGCAATCATAATGGAGTCACATTTCAGAAGTGTCGACCACATTGCAAGTGGCATAAAGTGGACCAAATGAAATACCTTTTGACAACTAACTGATGGTAGCAAAGATGAGGATGAGTTGGTTTCTCATGCGGGCCATAAAAAGCTTTTGTGACTCTAGAATATCATCATTATTATAATCTCAATGGGGTCCATGAAAATCATAATTCATCTTCCATATGAATGTTATAAGATGTACTAGAACAAAATCATTTTTTACAGTGGAACCATTGGAAAGTCACAATAATCCATGGATGATGAATGTATTTTGAGAAACATTTACCTAGAGGAATAAAAAAGTTGGCATTTTGTAATCTTTGACAATTTGTTTAAAGTCCCTTTGCCTTTGTTTCCTAATCAGTAAAACCAAGTTAAATCATAGAGATGTAAAAATTTCATAATGAATGCCCGAAAGATACATAAAATAGCACTGACTTCAAGTTCTCAACCTAAATTCAGGGCCATCAAGTCATTTCTGACTCATCGTGACCCCATCATAAACAGTTTCTGAGGCTGTAAGCATTTACCATGCAGAGAGCCTCATCTTTTTTTCAGGAAGCATCTGGTTGGTTTGAACCTCTGATTTTATGGTGAGCTGCATATGTAGACTCCTGGGTTGATAGTAAGTATACATTAAAAAGTCATTGTGGCTGATGCCATTGTTTCTCAGATGGTCTATCTCTATCACATATCTTACATAAATAAAAGAGAATTATAATGCTTGTCATTTTCAAACCTTAGCTCCTTTTGATTTTGTAGCCTGATATTGGCTCCATCCTGTTGTCATTAAGATCCTGAATTATACGCCACGTAATTATTAAATAATTATTAAGGCAGATTCAGCAGGTATAAGATATTGTAAGTCTCCACAAAGTACTTTAATTTCTTTGATACTCAATTTCTCTTTTATAAAATGAAGATACTATCCCCCCCCACACACACAAACATGTATGTATATATATTCTATTTAGGTAGCAAGTTTGCCATAAGAATAATGTGTTTTGAATCTGTTTCAGTAATGTACAAAAGTAATGTAAACCTCAGGTAATGTCTTATTTATATTAAAATATGTCTAGTTCATACAATTGTTTGCTTTATAGAAGTACTTTTACTATAGTAATAAAATGTTTATTTTGTTTTAGCACTTTGCTTATTTTCATTTTTATTAATCACAATATCCACATCGGCCATAAGCATAATACTAGAACTTAAAAAGCATTTTAAGCTACATGAATCAAATCTGGATACTGCAGACATAAGAAAGCATGTGTAGAGATTTTGCTTGGTCCTTGAACATTTTAAGGCCTCTGACTTCTTTAATACATTCCAGACCCGTACATGCCTTTATCCCTGGGGAGCTGAGGCTGGGAGGTGGAAGCTGTTGCTTAAAACAACACTTGGAGCAGGGATTGTTTGGTAAGGCCAATGGTTAGAATATTTGTAGCTTCTTGTTTTGAATTCCTATGATGATATCAACTTCCCAAGGATTATCGGGCAATTTGTGGGAAATCTAGCAACAGTAAGAACTGAGTTCTCAGGAAACATTTTATTCTAGATATGGCACACAAGGCAGAAAGGAAGATATGAAGGGAATGTGACTGTGTCACAGAGATCTAAATCTACCTACGTATCTTGGGTCTTGATATTATTCTATTATAGTGGGGTGAAATTAATCAGGTCTGTGTCTTTTTAGAGGTAGGTTTTGTTAGTTTATGCAAATAGTCTATTTGTGTAAGTAGGAGTGAATGTTTCATTGATGCCTCAATTGTCATTTTGAGGATTTCAGGTGTACCTGACCCAAGTCATGGTATTTCCTATTGACACACATGTATGTGAAAGCTGGGCAATGAATAAGTAGACTGGAGAAGAATTTGTAAGTTGCATTTGATTTTGGCAAAGAATATTGACTATACCATGGACTGCCAGAAGAACAAACAAATCTGTTTTCTTTAATTTTTTTTTCTAAGTCGAGAACTTCAGCCAGAATGCTCTTTAGAAATAAAGATGACAGATCTTTGTCTCACCTACTTTGACCATGTTATCAGAAGACACTGGTTTCCAGAAAGAGGTGTGATTCTTGACAATGGGCCCAAACAAAAGGACTGTGATGACGGAGCAGGACCCGGCTATGTCACATGGTCCCTCTGAGTTGGAACCAACTTTGCAACACCTAATAAAACAATGGCACACTGCATGTAGACGAGAAGCCAGCCACATTGTTTGTGATTTTCAAAGTATGGAAAGAATTTCTGTTGGAAAAACCAGGGCAGTTTCTTCCTACAACTCCTGCTGCATATTAGTTATAGAAAAAGGATCGGCTCAATGGGCCGCAGCACAGCCTCCTGAGGAGGTTCTCTCTACTTCTGAGTTTCCAGAATTAGAAGGGCAACGAAGAGCTTGTTGTGAAGTCACAAACACATGTTCACTGAATTTCGGGAGCCCTTTGCGAAAACCAGGCCAGTGACTTGCCTTTCTGACACTGAGAGAATGGCAAAGCTGTGACTAACATAGGGGTTTAGTATGCTTGCTAATGTTCTTACTCTCTTATTAGTGTTCTTTCATAACTACTTGTTCAGACTTGGAGTTCTTTGTTGCCACAAAGCCATGATCTCCTTTCCATTTCAAGAACTACATGTGTGTCTTCACCTTTTCTGAAATGTGGTCCTTTCATGTTCGAGAGATTAGCACTCAATTTCCCCTATGCTTGAAGGACTCTCCTCTACTCAATGTCCTAGAGTCAGTACTGTGGGATTGTGAGACTGTAACTTTTTGGGCAGTAGAAAGCCCAGTCTTTCTCCTGTGGTTTCGAACTGCAGGCAATATGACCTGTAGCCCAATGCAAAAAAGCTATGCTACCAGGCAATTTGGAGTCAATTGCACTTCTCTACTCATTAATGTAACAATTCTAGGGAATCAATAAGTGTGAGCCCACTGTCTCCCGTCTGAAGGTAGTGCGGTTGTGCAAGTGACTGTGGGATCATCATAAAGGTTTTCTCATCAGATTTGGACACTTCCTGCTCTGCCTCCCACCCCATTCTTAAACCATGGAAGGAACCCTGGTGGTGTCGTCTGTATGAGTTTTACTGTCATCTGCATGGTCGTCAGTTCAAAACCCAGCTCCATGAGAGAAAGATTGGGCTTTTTATTCTTATAAACAGTTTCAGTCTCAGAAACCCACAGGGGGTTTCTATGAGTCAGCAATGAACTTAGTTTTTATTTTGAACTCTGGGGCTAACAGAATAAGATCACTTCATTTAAAATAACATGAAGCTAATTTTATTTGTTCACGTTTTGGTGTTACTGTTTGCTCTCTGTGTAAACACAAATGTAATGTGTTGAATTTCTTTCCTCTCTGAGACGATCGAGCATAATTTTCAGGATCTCAGAAACACATTAAAGAGATATCCTTACAATTACACATGCCAGTGTGTTTTGCCTTTTATGCTTTTCCCTTTAATGGCCCTGAATGAGAATGACAACGTGGCTTTTTGTTGTTGTTACTGTGTTCTGGCTTTCCCCAAAGTTGACATATATTCATGTGTTTATGTTTTTTTCTTTTTCTCCAGTATGTACTTAAAAAAATTTAAACTGAAACCTCTTCATTTAAAGTCTATTTGAGATTTGTTATTCTTTCACATCGGGGTATTGTAAGCAGAATGGTAAACATATATCACTTATAGATTTGGGCCTAAAGAGCAATTCACATTTTGGAGGATGTGGAAATATTTGTGTTTGAGATGTGCTTCAACTTGGAGCTCCTAGGTACTAGGTATATAACTTTGGACAAGTTAATTAAATTCTCTGAAATTTAATTTCATCATCTCTAAAATGAGAAAAATAATCATCTCATGCTTCTCTGCTGTGAAACCAATAACTCTCAAAAGAGTCATGAAACAAAGCACTGGGTACAAAGTAGACAGACATGCCTAACAAGTCATCCACACAAAGGACATCTTTACTTTCCTATAAAAACTACACAATCTCATTTTGGGCAATGCTGACTTTCCTTTAGTAAGTTTTTTAACTTTTAATATTGTTTAGGTTTGACTTGGCCCTGGAAAAATTTTCCTGATATTACCAAAGAAATGATAGATAATCAGGAAACTGGAGTAATTGACCCTATCTTCTTTCTACATTATTGTATATAATTAATCTTACCCCTGGTAAGTCACATTTGACTTGCTGTTCTGACTTCTCATGAGTATTGGGCGTTTATTTATGTTTGGTATGCAAGTACCTTGAGAATTATAAAAGTTGGTGTAATTGTAATGTGTTATTTCACCGTTTTCAATTCATATGTGATAGGAAGTCAGAGGGTTCTGGCATTCCACTGCTGTTGGTACATTTGCACAAGTACAACCAACCTGTTACATCAAGGCTCTGAGTCTGAGTCAGCCTTTGTCTCAGTGCCTATGGAACCATCCTGGGATTAGAGAAATCACAAGGAAAATGTGAGTCGGTAGATGGTTTCCCTTTCCTGCTGAATTTGATTCACTACTTCATAGATCAGGACAGACCTGTCAAAGATGGTCATGGTTGTCACCAGCAACCATAGTCTTAGAACTGAAAGATATCAGGCTTATAAGAGAAATGAAAAATAGCTTATCAAAGCAAAACTTCTGCAAGAATCTCAAGACTGATGGTAGGGCTGGGAAAAAGCAACAACAGTAAGGAAAAACTACGTAGCACTACTCTTCTGTTTGTAACGAAAAACAGATGTAGATGGAGACATGAGGTGGTGATTGAACATTCTGCTTTCCTGGGTGGAAGAAATAGCATCAGTATTGAATTGATGATTACTTTCTTTGCAATGGGTGTAGCTCCACTGTTGCAGGCAATCAAACATGGATTCATTTATTGGAACAGCTCTTTCTCCCCTCTCATTGCACGGTTTATCAGACATTCATTATTCCTTACCAGTGCTTGTGAAATCATCAGAGCATCTCTTTATTTCTTTGGTTTGTGCAATACACAGTTCTTGTTCATGAAATCAGAAATAAGGGCAAAAGGATATGAATTTATCATTGTGTAAAAGGGACTTATCACTGCAATTTTTCTTATCACCGAAACCATATGCACTTGGAAGTTTTAATCTTATATTTTCTTTCTTTTTTTGGGGGGGGGGTGGGGGGCATCACTGCTCTCCAGTGGTGGGAGTAGGAGGCCCAGCCCCACTGCTGGAATTGAACCTCCGTCCCAGTGGGCCGCAGTCCCGCGCACAACCACTATGCCACTGAGGCTCAGCCCCTTAATCTTTTATTTTCATAAAAGATTAATATAATGCACAAATTTTTACAAAAGAAAACTCAACAAAACGAAAACATTTTCCATGATTTTTACGATCTGTATTTCTAATCCTGTAGCAATGATTTTAAATCAAAACAAAGTAGACAAAAAATCCAGATTTGGTCACTTTTGAGGGTGCTTCAAAAACTTTGGGGACATGCAGAATTAAAAATAATGGAATTTTCCTAAAAAATTTTAAAAGCCTTCTCCTACTTTATTTTCCATCCTCTCTTACAATCTTACCAGTGTAATCACTTTTATTTCCTTTAATTGATGACTTCAGCTTCTGGTTCATGGTTCACATTCTTGCTTTGTGTCTACTTTCAGCCCATCAACTTTTATGAGGTCACCAGTCAGGAGAAACTGTTTCAGCTGCTCTATTTTATTTTATTTTTTTAGTTTTCTTAGCTTTGTTAGCCTTTGTTCTTAATGCTAAAAACAAAGACTTCCTTATGTTGAGCGCATTGCTCATTTCCTAATTACCTTTCATCCCTGTGCTTTTAAGAATTTTTGTTGGGCTGAGCTCCGATGGCGTAGTGGTTGTACACAAAACTGAGGCCCATTGGGTTGGTGGTTCAAATCCAGCAGCAGCTCTCCAGGAGCAAGGCTGGGCATCCTACTCTCACCAGAGGGCACTGTCTAGTCTGATTTTTTTTGGGGGGACATCACTGTGTCTAGTCTGATTTTGACCTTACCTGTCCAGCATCCCACTTCACCTCTATTCCTGCCCCTCCTATCTTTCCTTCCAGACCAATTCCATATTCTAGTAAAACAGTTAGTCATCTGTTTGTGTCTAGAGGCATATGGCTATTCCCAGTGCAATAGAGGCCAGGAAATGCTCTTTTCCTTAACTTTGTTTTGTTAAACATTGAAGGCCTCAAGACCTGTCTTTCATTCACTGAATCATGTAGCCAGATGTCACATACCCATGCCTTCATTATTGCTGTGAGTTGGGATGATGATGATGCTCTTTAGCAGTATTTCTTTGACATTGTTGTTCAATCTCTTTTCTCTAAGTTGGTGTTCAGACTCATTATACTTCCCAGATCTGTGATTTTTCATTCGCTGAAGTATTCTCTCAATGCAGGAACACTTTGTTCTATTAAACCGGCATTCCATGGTACTCATCTTCCCAACATGATCACTGAAGAGAAAGTGGGTGCATAAGCAAATGTGGTGAAGAAAGCAGATGGTGCCTAGCTATCTAAAGATAGAGTGTTTAGAGTCTTAAAGGCTTGAAGCTAAATATTTTGCTAAGAAGCAGCTAATCCCATATGAAAGAAGCATACCAACCTATGTGATCACGAGGTGTTGAAGGAATCATGTATCAGGCAACAATGAACAAAAAATCATATCATTGTGAATGAGGGGAAGTGCAGAGTGGAGATCTAAAGCCCACCTGTAGGCAACTGGACATCCCCTTACAGAAAGGTCACAGAGAGTAGACGAGCCTGTCAGGGTGCAATTTAACAATGATGAAACATACAACTTTCCTCTAGTTCTTTAATGCTTTCTCCCACTGTCCGCGCCCCCCCACCCCCAACTATCCCAAATCTATCATCCTGTGGAAGTCATGTGCTTATGTTAATTTTATGATTGAAATGTAGGGGTGGAGTCTAGCCTGTTAATCTGGAGATAGTCATTGAGTAGCCAATGAGGCCTCTATGTGGGCATGGCTTTCTCCTGAGACTTCTGGGAAATCTCGTGATATTTCCCTCATGAAGATGAGAAGCTATCTTCCCCAGTTGTTGGGAGTTAGTTCTCAGAGACGATGAATCACCGAAAAGACAAGATGGCAGCGTCCGAGAAGCTGGAGGAGCTGGTGGAGAGACCACATGGCTATGCTCTGATGGGGCCAGACCTCTGAAGCTGGAGCGGCATGCTGTTGATGGACCCTGAGCCCTGGAAGCAAGGAGTCATGGGGAGACTGCTGCCAGCGCCAGGATTCTGCACCCACTGACCTGTAACTTCGTGAGTCAGAAGGAGACTTTATAGACTGATTTTGGGCATATGGGTTAATATCGGACTTATGAGTTTGAACTGGACTGGGCTCAATGTCCTATTCCTCTTGTATATAAACCTGTTCCTTATATCTCTATGCGTGCCTATGAAATTTGTTCCTCTATTCTACCCGGACTTGCACACATCCCAAGACTACCTTACAAATCCAGCAGTACCAGAGGGTGTACACTGGTACATATAGGAACTGGAAACACAGGGAATCCAGGACAGATGAACTGCTTAGGATCAGTGGTTTAAAGTGGTGATACTGGGAGGGTGGAGGGAAAGTCAGGTTGAAAGGGGAACTGATCACAGGGATCCCTTCCCTGGGGGACAGACAATGGAAAGGTGGATGAAGAGAGATGTTGGCGTTTGTAAGACATGACAAAATAATAATAATTTATAAATTATTAAGGGTTCTGGAGGGAGGGACAGTAAGAGGGGGAGGAGAAAAATGAGCTGATAAAAGGCTCAAGTAGGAGGCAAATATTTTGAGAATGATGACTACAAATGTACAAGTGTGCTTGACAAAATGTATGTATGTATGGATTATGATAACAGTTGTATGAGCCTTCAATAAAATGATTATGAGAGAGCAACACATACTTTATTTTAAATACAGTCAAAAAATGTTCACGGGAGTACTATGTATGGAAGTGTCTATATTGATAACTCAAGTAAAATGGTGGAAAATTAAAAGTGAAGACTTTCTATGCAAATGAGACATAGAAAATGGGCCATGACCATCCACATATGAGGAATAATGTGTGAAAAGGTGTGGAGGTGTTTTGAATGCTTTGTGAGAAATAGATATGACCATTGTACAGGCCATTTTCTGAGGAAATTAACTGGAAAGATAGTTGAAGTATATTTTAAAAAATATGTCTATTAAATGTCTACTCACATTTTTATACAAACATAGGGATTGTCTGTAAAAATTTTGAGTGCCCAGGATCTGCTAGACACCAAAAGGGGAAAGAAAAGAAAACAGGTGCCATTTCTAAAAATAAAAACAATGCAAACCTGAAACCTCTCAAACTGCTTGGACACACAGACATGCTTGTTTATGTAAAACATATTTTCTAACCTGATGTATAATGAGAATTGGAAAAGAGTTTATTGAAACACAGAGGAGAGAGCAGTTTGATAGACTTCCCTTATGTCCCTTCTTCAGTCTACCTACAGAGAAGAGTCTTTGATTTCATAGTCCTTCTACTTTATGACACATGCTGTACACTTCATTCACTACTTGGATTCAGACAAGAAAGATTTATAAGCTTCACACAGACCTTGGTTCATCATGATTGAAATGCCATGTGGTAACAGAGAATACTGGCTAAGTATGGGATTGGAAACCCAAATTGCCCTAGGCTGGCAGCTTTGTGGTATCTGGGTCTTTTTGAGCAGACCACACAAACAGGACACCCATCTTGCCCTACTCATATGATTATGTCTCTGTGGGGCTGGGAAGCCCCAGAGTGACAACCAACACTCATCTCCTGGTTTCTAACAAGCTTCCCTTACACATCTCAAAGGCCTCCCTGCCTTATTCCCGTGAATGCTGCATTTCTGCACTGACAAAATACAGAAAAGCAATGGCAAAGGGAAGGATATAAAAGAGTAAGACTACTCCCTTAGTCTGGGCAGAACCCAACCATCCGATCCTACTGCTAACTTGGAGAGTAAGAAGAAGTCTCAAGAAAGACAGTTAATAAGTACTTCTATCACAATTGCCTCTCCAGTGTCTCCTGGGTTTCAACTGTTTATTTTGGAATTTCAATTTAGTATTTGATTGGCATCTCCCATAAAAATCTTGAGTGTATGGAGGTGATGGGTGGATAAAATAAAGGGCTGGAGCTCATGGTGTGAAGATAGAGATTCCCATATCTTTCTAGGAGATTCTTCAGGAACCCCATGGAAAACTGTCTGGAAAAATGATCTTATTTCCTATCCCCTCGTGTTCTAACTCACGCTAAGTACTCAGGATGGTACATGTATGGGTAAGGTAGAGGGATATCAATTCATGAACAACTTCAAGTATTACAGGGACATTTTCATGGCAACTGTGATGTATAAAAATGAATCACATTAACAAAATTTATTGCATAAAGAGATAAAAGAATTTCCTCTGCAGGAATCTCTTCACTTCAAACTTAACTAAAGTTCATAACTATTATCCTTGGAAATAGAACCAATTTCCCTTAATTCTCCTTTCCATTTGGCTTTATACATTTCTTGAATTTTTACTCCAGTTTTGCAATTATCACGGCTAAGTCAAGAGTGGGGTATGATATTAGAGTACATTTCCATCTTTCCATCCCCAACTGTGTCACATTTTGTTGGCGCTCAGTCTAGTCTCTAGAAAGGTCCCCATATGCATATACTTTTTGTGGACATTAGTAGTACACTTGTCACTTTTCAGACCAGCAAGGAAATATGGAACGTTTGAGCTTAATGAATGATTGGCCTTCTCTCCCCTTCACTCTAGATGTCTCCCACATTTCTGTTGTGATCTAATTGAGTTATTTCACTTAGCATTGCTAAGAGGTTTGCCCCCACAGCATGGGGGTAATTCCCTATACTCTCCAGATATAATATTAAGCATATTTACATCCTGAGCTTAAACAGCTCTATATGATCTGGCCTCAGGATTTGGATGTTTGGTGAATCAGTTTAAGGACGTAAGGCAGTGAGGTTTTTAATAATGGCTTCAACTTCTAAGAGCCAAGTGAGATTTTATTTAGCTCTATTGAAATAAAGATTATTTCCGTATGTGTTATATGTGAGTTTATGCATGGCCTCTGTGAAGTTACCCTGGAGGAAAGCCATATTGAAATCCAGCATGAATTTTTTAATAAGAACATACTTTTAGAAAATAATGCACATGTAACTCACTGTCATTGAATCAGTGCCACTCCTAGCCACCCTATCTCTAGAACTCCCGCTGTGGGTTTTCAAGACTGTAATTTTTTATGGGAAGTATAAAGCTCCCAAAGCCATCAGAAGGCTATCTTTTTAACAATTTGTTAAACAACATGAAACAAAACCCCCGTGACAATACCTTTTTTTCTTATGTGAGGAGGTTTTATAAAGTTGTGAGTGAAAAAAAAATCCACTAACTTTTAATTCTATTTTCCATGAGCTTTTTGAAGTTCTTCCTACTTACTATGTGTGAACTATAACAAGGTGTCTTTCAGATCAGTTATCTGGGACTATGTGCATCTAAAAATCATATAAACTCTGAGTTTTCTCATGTATGCAAGAGCTCTGGGGTTCCCATCAAGCTGTGGGAGGAAACCAGGACTGCAGCTGGTTGTGAGGTAGAGGGAAGAGTTGGGCGTCTGAAAGCAGCAGCCTGCCCCAGGTGATTCTGGGAAGCAGACCTCATTCTGGGGCACACAGATGCTTTCATAGATAACTACTCTGTCAGCAAGGCATCCACTCTATGCTGTCCATCCTCTAGGCTGAAGAACAGAGACTAGGTAATGACATCACTGAAGAGATTTGGGTATTCATGATGTGAGTACTAATAAGGTATTAACTTAGGCAAATGATTTTGGGCTGCAAAAGGAGAGAAAGGTTCAGAATGTGAAATGTAGTATGAACAGCTTTAGTTTGGATTTGGGGAATGGGTATTTGAAGGTGACATTAAGGTTTGTGGTTTGAGCAACAACATAATAAATGATGCCATTGGTCAAAATAAGCAGGTGAAGAGTCAGGAGTGTGGGCGGAAATTTGTGGTTTTGTAAATGTTTTATTTTTGAGAATAAATCCAGCAGAACAAAAGCGGATGCGACATTTTTTCCATATCCAACTCAGTGATATTGATTATATTCTTGAAGTGTGAGCTTTCTCACTATATTTTTCTGACTCAATTTGCCTCATGAATATAAATTTGCTGCCTTCTAGGGTCCCTGACAGAGAGGCTCTGGTGGTGCCCAGGGTTGGGCTGTGAGTCACAAGATCAGCAGCTTGAAATTACCAGCTCCTCTGCGGGACCAAGATGCTTCCTACTCCCTTTAAGCTTTACAGACTCAGAAACCCTACCTTGGGTTCTGGTTACACCTTGTCCTATAGTGTTGTTATGAATCATAATTGACTTCATGGAGTTTTGAATTCTGGAAGGTTCCTGTCCAGGTGTTCTGGTGGCTTTGTGAGTTCCACATTGAGCTGATTCAAACCTGGCCGTCATTCCACAGAAGAAAGACCAGGCTATCTACTGTAAACATTAAAATCTAGAAAACTCAAAGGGGCCATTCTTCTCTGTCCTACAGGATTATTATTAAGTTAGGAATGAATCTTATGCCATTAAGTTTTGGAGGGTTCCTGACTAACCTTAAATGTGACTATTGTCAATTTCTCCCCCATATAGCTAGATTTTAAAAGAGCACCTTGATAATGGGAGGGATTCTTTACTAGTCAAGCTAAATTAAAATTGATTTTAATAAACAAAAATATTTTTGTTTAAAATTTAAGTTTTAAAGAATAGTTTAGAACAATAGTTGCATATTTCATCTACCCTCAGTAGCTCCAGAAAGTCTGGATATGTAAGTTTTTTTTTCAGTAAAAAAATATTCTCATGTTTCTTTGCCTGTCTAATGAATAGTGCTGCTTTGGAAATTCAGAAATCAGACCATTATAGAGTGTTAATTTTACAAAATTAATTTTAGCATATAAAAGTATGGATTGTAAATTGTTAGATCTAAATAAAGGTAAGGAAGAAATTCTCTACAGTATATGCTTACCTTATTTTCATGACCTATTTTAATGAATGAAGGAGAAGATTCATGGTTATTTTATATGAAGGGGTTTCTAAAGCTCATGGGAAAACAGGACAAAAGAGAATGGAATTTTCTGCAAAATTTTGAAACCCCCAATATGTACCAATCCAGAAATCAATATTCGTCTTAAAGATCCAGCTACAAAGTTTCTCTAGTCTACAAAGTTATATTTAATAGCTATTAAACAATGACAAATAAGCAACAAGAAGGAAAACATCAGCTCTAATTAAAGTCAAACCCATGAGTCATCTACTTACAAGGTACACACTCGACCTAACTGACAATGTGGAGCTGCAAATTATTAAAAAATTTGTTCAGCCACTTTTCAAACAGTTGGCTAATCAATCAATCCTTGCCTTACTATGAACCCTGCCTGTTCTCCCTTCAGAGGCTGTGCATTTTACCACACATATTCAGGGATTTATAGCAGCTCAGTGTTAGTTATCTTTAAATATGTTTGCATTGATAGACAAGGAGATATCATCATTCGGCGTTTATTGTTAACATCGTTACACTGCCTCAGACCCTCCAAAACAGACAAACATAACACAACCTGAGCAAAGATCATAAATGACTGTATCTTATAGAAAATGAGACTTATGTAGCGGAATGCTCACTGGGTTTAGCAGTTTCTTTCCCTCCTAATGTACTGTAATCCTTGGCAAACTATGATTCTTTTCTGTTGTTGTGTCTGTGAAATTAGGTGAATTATAGTAACAACACAGGCATAATAGAATATTGGTTCCCTAAGCAGATAACATGAAAACAAGGCAGCATACACTATCTAATTAATTGCACATTACGGATCGAATAATCCTAATCTTGTGTTTCCAATTGTTCAGATTTAGTAATGTTATATTGTCAGTGTTCTCCCCAAAGAAAGTTGGGAAAAGGAATGAACATTAAGCGGAGGACCAGAAGCTTACACACTGCTTTACATTTCCAAATACCTAGGGAGAACGTATTACTACGTGCATCTATAAATTGGAGAAGACTGCTGCTGGAAAAACTGAATTTAGATAATATTGGAGCTGAGGTCTGTCTGATCCCAAAGTTTGTGTGTCTGGTATTGTTTCATTCTGTCTCATTTCAGGAAAAGCAAAGAAACTAAATAAATAAAATGTTCAGAGCTGGTGTATTTTATGTTAGTATTGTATACAATACTTAATACAGATACAATTAAAGAATTCAAAAGCATTTGTCAGATTAACAATTGTGACTTTCCCATCATACTGATGACCATTGTGGTCTAACAACATCTTGGGTCTTTTGTCCTCCTGATTTTGTCTCTTTTGTCTCTCCCTTCCCAACATGATTTTAGGACTTGGAAAAAGAATGAGCTAAAACTAAAAGCACATGTGGGCTGAGCCCAGGTGGTGTAAGTGGTTGAGTGCGGGACTGCAGCCCGCGGGCTTGGCGCTTCAAATCCAGCAGCTGCTCTCAGGAACAGTGCTGGGTAGCTCCCACTACGACCAGAGGGCAGTGATGCCCAAAAAACAAAAACAAAAAAACAAAAAACAACAAAAAACAAAAAACAAAAAAACCTAAAAGCACATGTAACTGACAAAGAGATGGAGAAACTTAAGACAAATTTCAAAATATTTTAGACTCCAAAGAATGCTTTTAGTTGATCTTTTAAATAACTGCAAAGGATTAAACAACTATCATATTAATTCCTGTCCATAATCCCTTTGTTAGCAGGGACCGTTTATGTTATATTCCTCTTGTGAAACTTGTGATCAACAAACATATTGTGGGGGTTTTGGTGCAGGGCAATGATGTGAAGCGTGAGGCATCACTCAGGAAATTTTAGCTGTATCTACTACATCCAAGGGCACATAGTTCATTTAAATCCTAACTCCCACAATTCTGATTTAATCCCCGAGTCTGCCCTTTACTAGTCTTTTGGCCTTAGCTAAAGACACTGTTCTTCAAGTGACCTCAATTGCTTTAACTATTGTCTAACAAATGTCTTTATATTTTGACTGCAATTTTCCATATAATGAGGTGACAAACTTTTACTTTAACCCTAAAAGCCCCTGAAAGGTCATATATAATGTTAGAATGGCTTAGATCTCTATGGGTTGTCTAGGGAATTTTTATAGACTGTTAATTTTAGCAAGAACTTTTCTTTTTTGTGGGCATCACTATCTCTGGTGGTCGTGGGCACTACCCAGTGCCGCTCCTGAGTGCCACCGCTGGATTTGAACCTCCAAGCCCACGGGCTGCAGTTCTGCAGTCAACCACTTATGCCACCGGGGCTCAGCCCGGAAAGAACTTTTCTATAGAGCTGGCTTTATGCCTGTGTTGGGGAAGGCCACATCACAATTACACTTTTTTTTTTTTTAGAAAGGAAGATCCTTTGATGATAGATGTAATTACCATCCCCTTATGTTTTCCTTTGCTAAGTGATGACAATTTAACAATCCTTTAGAAAATGGTTTGATCTTTTTTGCACATGCATTTTTTATCTTGATATTTGTGTAGGCAGTAGTTTTCAGTCAAAAGGAGCCCAGGAGGGAATTGAGTCTTTCTCCTCAGTCAAATAGGAAGGTGCTTTGATGTGGATGGTGTACAGCTCTTCCTTTTTTTTGGAAATCATTTTATTGGGTTTCATACAATCCTTATCACAATCCATATATCCATCTACTGTGTCAAGCTCATATGCACATTTCTTGCCGTTATCATTCTTAAAACATTTTCTTTGTACTTGAGCCCTTGGTATCAGCTCCCACCCCATTATTTTTTCATGCCGCACACTGTCCAACGTCTCTGTTTACCCACTTTTTTGTTGCCATCCCCCAGGGACGCGGTTATATGTAGATCATTGTGATCAGTTCCCCTATCCTCCCTCACTTTCCCCTTCCTCTCCTGGTATTGTTACTCTCATTATTGGCCCTGAGGGGGTTTTCCGTCCTGGATTCCCTGTGTTTCCAGCTCTTATCTATACCACTGTACATTCTCTGGTCTAGCTGGAATTGTAAGATAGAATTGGGATCATGATAGTCGGGGGTGGGGGGTGGGGAAAGAAGCATTAAAGAACTAGAGGAAAGTTGTATGTTTAATCAGTACTATGCGGCACCCTGACTGACTCATTTCCTCCTTTCAACCTTTCTGTAAAGCAATGTCCAGTTGCCTACAGATGGACTTTGGGTCTCCACTCTGCACTTCCCCTCATTCACAATGGTAAGATTTTTTGTTGTTCTTTGATGTCTGGTGATACCTGATCCCTTTGATACCTTCTGATCACACAGGCTGGTGTGCTTCTTTAATGTGGCCTTATTAATTCTGAACTAGATGGTGGCTTGTTTATCTTCCAGCCTTTGAGACCCCAGATGCTATATCTTTTGTTGGCTTGGCACCATCCACTTTCTTCACCACGTTTGCTAATGCACACATTTTCTCTTCAGTGATCCTTTCAGGAAGGTGAGCATCATGGAATGGCAGTTTAAGAGAACAAAGTGTTTTTTCATGGAGGGAGTACTTGAGTAAAGACCCAAAGTCCATCTGGTACCTTAATACTAAATATATGCACATAGATCTATTTCCCTGTTGTCATATATAAATATATGTACATGCCTGTATTTAAATTCCTATAAATGCACTTTGCCTTCTATTTCTTTCTTCTACTTCTGTTTACTTTCCTCTTGTCCCACTATCATATCCCCTTCATTTGGGTTTCAGTAATTCCTCTCGATTACAATGCCCTTGATCAAACCATCCCAGGCCTCCTACATCCTCCTCGCTATTGATTTTAGATCACTTGTTGTACTCTTGTCCTTGGGTTTGTTAACACCCACTTCCTTTCCCCCTCCTTTTCCATTTCCATATCCTCACAGAACCTTCCATCCCAGTGTTTTGTCTTTATTATTGTTTATCCCATCTATTTTATCTAGATAAACTTTCCGAGATAATATGTTCAATAAATAAGACAGAACAAAACAAAGCAACAAAAGAAAAGAAAACAGCAACAACAAAACCTATGACACAAAAAAGAAAAACCTGTAACTAGTTCAAAGTCTGTTTGTTGACCTTTAGGAATGTTTTCCAGTCGAGTCTGATGGGGTGCCATGTCCTACCCCAAAGTCTATTTTTTTTATTCCCTGGGGACTTCACAGCTCTGTTCCTCTTGCTGTTCTGTTCACACCGTTAGTGCTTTGTCTTAGTGTATTGAGTTAGATAGGGTGCAATTCCTGAACTCTGTCTCCAATGTTGTCCCCTGTGACAGGGACAAACCTCTTCCCTGACACTTGTGATGGCCTTATGCTACCTCATAAGAGCATCCTATATGTCCTTGTCTCCCTCTCCAATACATTGAAATACAAGTGTCTTCCACTTCTCAGGCTAGATGTGTTTGTGGATAAATTATGTTGAATAAGAATGACTGCAAATTATTTCATAATTGTATTTTCAGAACTTTAGTACATTAATTAGGCTATGAGAGAAAGAACTGAAAACCTTTATTAGTTGCTGTCAGCACTAAAACTTTTTTTAAGCTTTTTATAAGTTTAGAATCCATCAAAGTGCTATTACAGGAAAAATAAAAAATATTGGGTGAGTATAGGTAACTTCCATGATTAAATGTTTATCTGAGTCACAGAATACTAAATATATACATATAATACATATAAATAAGTGTACAATATATCTCACTGCCATCAAATAATTTCTGACTCCTAACGACTTTATAGGCAGAGTAGAACTGCTCCTGAGGATTTTCAAGATTGTACTTCTTTATTGGAGTAGAAAACCTCCCCTTTGTTCTCGCAGAGTAGCTGGTGGTTCCTTGCAGTTAGCAGTCCAGGGTTTGACTACTGTGCCATTAAACACACACACACATATCTTTACATTTGCACAGATATACACACACACACATACATACATATATAATTACACTCACATTTACACATGTACATGTAATTATATATGCAGCTATCAATATATGTGTGGTGTGTTTGCATATAGGCACACACAAGTAGAACCCTGTTTTTGTAAGTTCCCTATGTACCACTTGCATTTAAGGAGCATCTGTCTATATGAGTGCTTCTTTTGGATAACCCAACAAATCTGAAGAGAATTTTTGTTTTCATAAAAAAAGATATGGTGGAACATGATACTAGTGGGCAGCGTTTGTGTTACAGAAAGCCATTAGAAGGGTAGCACACCCCCCCAAGTAGAAGAGATGTCACCAAGTTTTCTCTGGAGAAACTACACACACCAAGTCACCATAGCTCTGAACTGAGTCTGTGCAGGGCAATTGCACTCTGTGTGAGTGCAATTTTAAGCTTTATGTGTTGTTTGGTATGATTGTATAGGTTATTCAAATAAAATAGGTTATTCAAATATTATATCTGATAGGAAAATTTTACCTATTTAAATGAAAGGAAATTGCTTCTTTGTTTTATGCCATTTGGCTAACAATCAGTTTAATGGGAACACTTTACTTTCACATAGTGGAGACTGTGTGTGTGTGTGTGTGTGTGTGTGTGTGTGTCTGTCTGTGTCTGTGTGTATGAATTCAAAGAGTTTGTGGAAAAACTCCTTTATTACATAAACTTTGTGACACTGCTTTGTGCAAATATATGTATATAAATTTTTCTTCACATAAATTTGTATTATTATGTTCCTTAACCAAAATTTTATTGTAATTTATTAATTTTAATTTTAAATGTGTCTAATCTCTACCCATTTTCCTTATAATTAGTTGCTAGTTAATGTTGGTTCATTAATGATTAGTTAGTATTAATAATAGTAATTTTTCTTTGTTGATCATTTCCTCTAGGCAAGGTACTATGCCATAGTCCCTTTGTAGACTTACTTTTCATATAAACTGTAAGGTAGTATTATTATTATAGACAAAGGAGCCAAGGCGTGTTCTGCATATAGTCCCTCTCCTCAGGTGAATTCTGGCCTCTCACCTTGTTTCATCAGACTGTCAGCATCAGCGTTTCAGCCATCAATTTCTGTAACCTTTTCAGGTGAATGCCTTAACTCTGACACCTCAGAAAAATCTAAGGAATTGTGTGTGTGTGTGTATGTCCGTCTATGAATTGTACTTCTTTTCAAAATGGGTAACGGGGTATTGTCTCTATGGTCTTTTCACTGCCTCAGCTCTTCTCTTGTATTCTTAAGTCACTTGAACTTATCTGCATTTCATATTATAAGTTAGAGATTAAAGTGGGAATTAATAACAAGTAAATAAGTCAATTAAGATTTTGAGGAAGATAACCATACTGGGCATGGAGAGGTACATACCATACAGTAAAATATCGACAATGGAAGGAAAAAAATCAAACAAAGACACAATATTTCTCTTTATTTAAGAAATTCAAGAAGGTATCTCTAGATCTGACAGATAAGGAAGAGAGTCAATATTTTTATGTTATTCTCCCAATTTCTTCATCAAAAATACTGCCTGGATGTGTTAAATTCAATCATTAGCATTATTTTGAGTCCTAAAACTGCACTCTGACGTGGATATTTATCATCCCAAATTTACATGAGGAGGTAACTTACTGCTTCCCCAAAAGGTGAAGAATTATTACAAAATTCACCACTAGGTAAGGGGTATTCCATACTTCTGTACTAGATAGCTTTGCTAGCAATCTAGAGAGATTTCAAGGTCATTCTGTTTACCGGTTTGTGTGTTTTTGTTGTGTGGACATGAAAAGGAAGAGAAGGGATGATAAGGGAAGGGAGGTGAGGGGATGGAGAAAAGAGTGGTCAAGGAAGACAGACATTGATGCCCCACTGATTTATTAGTGCTGAATCCGGACATTAGAGTCCTTGGTGACTCTAACGCCCTTGGGTTGCTCTGGATAGAATATGAGAGAAGGAAACCCTTGAGATAAGAGCTAGTTGCTACAGATGACTAGGTGAAGTCAATGTCATCCTGCTAAGAAACCAGGTCAGCAGTCACACCCAGAAATGAGACCATGTCCTATGAATTGTGTTTGACATAAAGTGTTGAATCACACATGCCAGTGGAGCCAAAATATACCAGAACATTTTTCTACCTGTTTTGTTTGTTGGTTTGTTTTCCGTTAATTTTTATTTCCCCTCATATATGAACTCCTACTTAGAGGATCATACCGTCCTATTGAACACCATTCACATTGAGAAACCATTTCTCTCCAAACATTAAGCCTTAGGAAGTTTTAACTTGTTTGCCACCAGAGGACCTTTGAGGTTGTTGAAATTGCTGATGGAATGAGTCATCGGTGCCGAGTTGAAGTCTAGACTCTGCATTCTATATAAGAGAAGGTAGCATGATGTGTCCCTATTTGGACTCAGAAAAACTCAGAATTAATCTCTGTGCTTCCACCAAGCAGCCCTGTGGTTTTGGATATGGCATCTTTTTGGGGGTTTCAGATGAATGATGTGAGACTTGATTAGGTTATAACATCCAGCCTCTTTTGGTTTTCACAACAGACAGCTCTTTTGGACAACAGACAGCTCTCAAAACTCAGATCAGTTTATAATGCTCTTAAAGCACAGTCCCCTCATTTTTGTAGGCAAAATGATGCCAGGGGAACTACCTCATCTTTACATGATTAGGGCAGCACTTCACTATATTGTCAGCTTTCTGTTTCCGAGAGCCAAGAAAGGACTTCAGGGAATTTTCTTACTTTCAATTGTATTCTATTTCTTGTGAAGATTCCAGGAAATAGGGAACACTTGGCTCTCAAAACATGGAGCGTGCTTTTGCCAAAGCACATGCATAACTCAAAAGTAAGGACCTGTGTCCTTAATTATTTCCATTTTAGTATAGATTTAATTTTATAATGATTGGAACCAACCCATAATGACAGTGCGTTTTGAGTCCAGGAAGGAACAAAATCTACATTTCCTAAGAAATATGAACTATATAGATGAAATAAAATCTGGCTGATTTCACATTTTATGTCCCCAGAGGGATACTTGGTGCTACCAAGAACTGTTCAAATTTCCCTGAAAGAATTGCCCTAAATAGTAGCTGATAACTTCTTCAGAAGAAATGTTTACAAGTTTTACAAGTTTAGTTTTACAAGTTTAATTATGAATCATTGTGAAGTTCAGGTCATTCCTTCAGTATGAAACCTATAATGGTCTCCACATAAAAATCTGCCTGCCTTTGCTGGCAGTACAACACTTTCAGGATCAGCTCTAGTCCCTTTTAAAAAAATCATTTTATCAGGACCTCATACAACTCCCATCACAAGCCATCCATCCAGCCATTGTATGAGAAGCACATTTATTTTGGTGGGGGGGGGCATCACTGCCCTCAAGTGGTGGGAGTAGGAGGCCCAGCCTTTGCTCCGTGGAGCTGGAATTGAACCTCCATCCCAGTGGGCCACAGTCCTGCACACAACCACTATGCCACTGGGGCTCAGCCCTGAAAAGCACATTTGTATACTTGCTGCCAGCATCATTCCCAAAGCATTTTCTTTCTACTTAAGCCCCTGCTATCAGCTCCTCATATTTCCCTCCTTCCTTCACCCCCTCACCCATAAAACCTAGATAGTTTATAAATTATTATTATTTTGTCAAATCCTACACTGTCCGATGTCTCCCTTTACCCACTTCCCTATTGTCCATACCCCAATGAGGAGAACATATGTAGGTGCTTGTAATCGGTATCCCATATCTACTCCATCCTCCCTCACCCTCCGTGTATCACCACTGTGGCAATCATATAATCGTTATGCCAATTTCATGATTGAGATGTAGGGGTGGAGTCTAGCCTGTTAATCTGGAGCTAGCCATTGAGTAGCCAATGAGGCCCCTGTGGTGGCATGGCTTTCTCCTGAGACTTCTGGGAAATCTCGCGATATTTTCCTTGTGGAGAAGGGAGGCCATATCCCCAGTTGTGGGGAGTCAGTCTCTGAGACAACAAACTACAGACAAGACAAGATGACAGTGTCCCAGGAGCTGGAGGAGCCGGAGGAGAAGCCACGTGGCCTTACCCTGATGGAACCAGACCTCTGAAGCCAGAGAAGCCACGTGTAGATCCCTGCCAGTGCTGAGTTGCTTCTGTCACCACTAGATGCTATTGATGGACCCTGAGCCCCGGAAGCGAGGAGCCATGGGGAGAACCCTGCCAGCACCGTGATTCTGCACCCACTGACCTGTGACTTCATGGGTCGGAAGAAGACTTTGTAGACTTGTATTGGGCATATGGGCTAATATTGGACTTAAGTCTTTGAACTGGACTGGTTTGGGATGCTTTCTCAATGTTCCATTCCTCTTGTATATAAACCTTACCCTTATGTACATATGCATGTCTATGAATTTATTTCTCTAGTATACCCGGACTAACACAGCCACTCTCACCACTGCTTCTAAAGGGATCATCTGTCCTGAATTCTCTGTGTTTCTGGTTCCTATCTGTTCCAGTGTACATCCTCAAGACTTGCCGGATTTGTAAGGTAGAATTGGGATCATGATAGTGGGGGGTGGGTTGCGAAGCATTTAAGAACTAGAGGAAAGTTGCGTATTTCATAATTGCTACACTGTATCCTGACTAGCTGATCTCCTTCCTGCAACCCTTCTGTAAGGGGATGTTGCTGCACCTACAGATGGGCTTTGGGTCCTATGTTATTCTGGGTAGACCAGAGAAACAAATTCATAGACACACATGTATATAAGAGAAAGGTTTGGAATGGAACATCCCAACCCAGTCCAGTTCAAAGTCATAAGTCTGATATTAGTCCATCTGTCTGATACCAGTCTATAAAGTCTCCTTCCGACTCACAATGTCACAGGCCAGTGGGTGCAGAGTCCTGGCTCTGGCAGATTTCCCCTCATAGCTCCTTATTTCCAGGACTCAGGGTCCATCAGGTCCATCAGTATCCATTGGTGATAGAAATATCTCAGTCCTGGCAGGGGTCTCTCTGTGACTTTTCCGGCTTCAGAGGTCTGGTTCCATCAGGGTAAGGCCACGTGGCTTCTCCTCTGACTCTTCGGTTCCTCGGATGGTGCCATCTTGTCAGTTGAGCGACTTCTTACTACTGGGAAGATGATCTGTCATCTCCAAGAGGGAAATACTGCAAGACTTCCCAGAATTCTCAGGAGAAAGCCATGCCCACACAGAGGCCTTACTCATTGGCTATCTCCAGATTGACAGGCTAGACTATACCCCTACATCCCAATCATGAACTTGACTTCAAGTACATGACCACCACAGGTCCCCAATCTTTTCTCCCCCTCATTTATAGTGATATAATTTGTAGTTCTTTGATATCTGATACCTGATCCCTTCGACACTTTGTGGTCACACAAACTGGTGTGTTTCTTCCATGTGGGCTTTGCTGCTTCTGAACTAGATGGTTGCTTGTTTACCTTGAAGCCATTAAGACCTCAGATACTAACTCTTTCGATAGCCAGGTTTGATCCGCTTTCTTCACTACACTTGTTTATGCACACATTTCTCTTCAGCCATTGTATCAGGAAGATGGAATAATTTCTAGTTCTTTAATGCCTGATAACTGATCCCTTTGACACCTTGTGGTTGCACAGGGTGGTGTGCTTTTTCCATGTGAGTTTTATTGCTTCCAAGCTAAATCGCCACTTGTTTACTTTCAAGACCCCAGATGCTTTATCTTTTTTTTTGGGGGGGGGGGGGGAATCACTACCCTCTGGTGGTGGAAGTAGGAAGCTCAGCCTTGCTGCTGGATTTGAACATTCAACCCAGTGGGTCGCAGTCCCGCACACAACCACTACCCCACCAGGGTTCAGCCCCAGATGCTATATCTTTTGGTAGCTGGGCACCATCAGCTTTCTTCACCACCTCTGCTTATGCACGCATTTGTGTTCAGTGATCATGTCGGGAAGGTGAGCATCATGGAATGCCAATTTAATAGAGCAAAGTGTTCTTGCATTGAGAATGTACTTGAGTGGAGTCCAATTTTTAGCCTAATGTTCCAGCGTTTCTCAACCTGTGAATGAGTTGTAACCCCTTTTCGGGTCTCACAACCCTTTCACCGAGCTTGTGTGATTCACAACAGTCGCAAAATTGTAGTTACGAAGTAGGATTGAAAATAATTTTATGGTTGGGGGTCATCACAACATGAGGAACTATATTAAAAGGTCGCGGCATTAGGAAGGTTGAGAATCACTGCTGTAGTCCTATATAGTTACCCTAAAGCCCAATTAAATGTCTCTGGTATATTCTTATTCTTTTGGTATCTTTTCCTTTCATCTCTCCAAAGTCTTCTCTGATGACTTATTACCTTATCTTCCAAGAATATTTCCTGGATTCCTGTTGTTTGGAAACCCCCCTCCCAACCCTCCCCCCCAATACATTGTATCTGTATTCTCACTTAGTGTACTTGGGTATTTCCATTTTGGGTCTTAATTTCTTGCTTTGTACTCTGGTCTTCCCTTCAATACAAGGTGCCTGTCCATTTTACCTGTGTATTGGTCAAAGTTGTACACATTACTAGTTGCCAATGAGTTATTTTCCATGTGTGTTAAGAGTCCAACTAGGCCCCATAAGGGTTTCACTGGCTGTGATTTGGAGTTGCCAGGTCTTTCTCCTAAGGGAACTCTGTGTGGGCTCAAACCATCCTCCAGTGTATCTACGCCATGAGTTGGGATTGCCAAGACTATAGTCTGCATCAAGACCACAGAGTTGTCCACATTTGAGTACTAATAAGCGGTTGTGGAATGGTTGTGTGCTGTCCCCACTCTTGGCAACCCTTTGTAGGATTTCCGTGACTATGAATCTTAACAGTAGCAGGCAGCCTCATCCGTGTCCTGAGGACTGGCTGGTGGGTTTAAACTATGCTTAACAGTCCATCTGGATGAATGATAGGGGAACAAAGCAGTTTAATGGAGATTCTCTTTCAGATAATTCAGTGCAAAGTGAAATGGAAATTCCTTTCCCTTGAGGAGATATTTAACAAGAAGCGACCATAGGTAGCTGTGATATGTTTGTAAGGACGTGATGTTCTGTATAGTTCTCCCATTCTATTGTACTTTGGGGATCCCTAATGGTGCTTTCAAGTACTCATAGGGTTGCTAACTACAAGGTCAAACTTACCAGCTGCTTTATCAGAAAAAGATGAGGCTAGCTTCTACTGTGAAGGATTATAGCCTCAGACCCTGTATACTCTAACTACGAGTCTAAAATGATGTGAGGACAGTGGCTAGTTATCCTTTATATATTTCCTTCCCTAATTTCATTTTTATCATATTAAAATTTTTGTTTGTTTGCTTGCTTTTGAGCATCACTGCCTTCCGGTGGTCGTGGGAGCTACCCAGCGCTGCTCCTGAGAGCAGCCAGTGGCTTTGAACCGCCAAGCCCGCGGCCTGCAGTCCCTCACTCAACCACTTATGCCACCGGGGCTCAGCCCTATCATATTAAAATTTAAGTTAACAATGATGAGGACGTGAAGGAAAAGAACATGAAGCAAATATTTAGAAACTAAAGTGATACCAGGCTTGTGTTCACTTGTGATTATATCCACTTCCTCTTTTAATCTTGCCTGTGTGACTGTAATGTGAATGGATTGTCTTTATAACACTATGCAGAAACATCATTTATAAACTAGGGAGAATACACTATATTTGGGGTAATTATAAGGAGGACTGTACCTTTCTACTCTCATTTTTCAGTGTGAGATTTTACATTCAGAACCGATGATTTACATTTAGATTTGGAATCTGTCAATAGGTAGAACATTAAGGTCAAGTGGTTCAATCACACTTTGTCAATGAAGACATTGGAAGAGAATTTAGGGTCACTTAGCTTTTCTGTGAAGAAATAAGAGTGAAATCCAAGTGTTCTGTCCTCTAGGTTAAATGTTTTATCTTTTACTACATGCTTATTTTTTTAAAGTAATCTTTTCTCAAAACAGTTAAAGCATCTTTCCAAAGTCTGTCAATTTAAAACATTCAAGCAAAGGCCATTCGCATGAAGTCCAGTTCATTTGAGGTATGGCCAGCACTGAAAAAGAGCAGGAAACTTTGGTTGGATTGTTTCTTTCCCTCTTTGCAAGCACCTCTTCTGCTCAGCACGCCTGTACACCACCACACCTCTGGTTTTGGAAGTGACAGTTGAGCCTAGAGTTTCTGACCCTGATGTTTGTGCTTTCCCTACTTTTGTTGACCACAGTGAAGTTTCTGGGTATACTGCTTTCATCATCTGTCAGTTGTGCTCACCCAAAATTCTGTAGCAACCACAATTTCCAGGCCAGATGACAGCATGCCTTTTAGGGTTTGATGATTGGTGGGTCTTGTACCCTTTTCACTCAAACATGTCTATGGCTCATTAGTTGGATGTTGAAAAGAGGCAATTTATTTGTGGTTTATTTTTGTGCCTGACTAATAGCCTAAGGATTGAGGTTTTGAACCCAGGATACCATGGAGAAAAGGCCTGGCAACCCGGTATCATGGAGAAATGAATATCCAAACTCACTACTGTATAAAAAATTTGAACTCATAGCAACTGTCCATAGGATTTCTGAGATTGTAAACTTCTCCGGGAACAGTTTCCTCTTTTTCCTGCAAAGCAGCTCGTGTTTACCTGTGCAGTTGAACCCATTGTGCCACTACCTCGTCTTACACAAAGACACAGTCAAGAGAACCCTGTAGAGTAGTTCTGTTCTGCTTGGGACATATGGGGCTGTAATGAATCATAATCCTCTCAAGAACAGTTTTATTTTTGCTTGCTTCCTTTAAATAAAGATTTTATTAATCACAACTGCCTAATAATGAATGACATCAGGCCATGATGGGGATTACTTCTCTGTCACACTGAAGCTGTACTATGAGAGGCTGGGTTCTATTTATTGTAGTTTCCCAACTCGCTCGGCTATGAATCTGTATGACGCAGAGATCACAGGCTGTGGTTGTGTGTACTCTTTTATGTGATGTATGCAGAAAAGTGCACAGGTTATAAATCCCAATGTAAGTACCCATTGAGCAAAGACTGCTTCCATTCAGAACCCCAAATTAGGCATAGCTGTCCACCAGTGCCAAATTTATGGTGACACGTTTTTTTGTCAGTACTCGCAATAAACTGCTGCTTATTTTATCTCTGCATTCATAATATGTTTTGTTTCTTTTACTTGCAGAGAGATATAAATATAGTTTTAAAATAGTACAGGTTGTGGGCATTGTAACTAGTGTCATGCATCTACATGTTTATGAATCATTGCATGGAAAACCAATTTCATCTGTAAACTTTAACCCACATAACATTAAAGGGTTCAAAATAAAATTTTAAAAATATTACAGGAAGACAATGGCTCTCATATGAGAGTTATAATAGTAGTTAAAGAATAGTACTTCATATGGAATAATACATAATTTGAAACCAAACTCACTTCCATTCGTCAATCAATACCAAATAATTGGCAAAAGAGAGGAGCTAAGTGAAAATCCATAATCATGTAAGCCATACCACTTAGACCTAAACACTTCTAATATTTTGATGTTTACTATTTCAAATTCACACAGTGCCACATTTATGTATATATTTAGGCAAAGTTAGAATCATGTTATCCTATAATTTTCAATAATTAAAAGTATATTACACAAATTCATTGGCATTTCTCTTTCTTTTTGTGTGTGTGGTATCACTGCCCTAATGGGAGTAGGAAGCCCAGCCTTGCTCTTGGACAGCTGCTTCTGGATTTGAACTGTCAACCCTGTGGGCCGCAGTCCTGTACACAACCACAAGGTTACCAGGGCTCTGCCTAACATTTCTAAATATACTTCTATATTAAAATGAGTTAATTGTCCTATACTTAACAGATAGATACCTATGCTAGTTTTGAGCTATTTACAGTTTTACGTTTGCCAAAACATTGCCTGATACATATGCATTGCTCATCAGTAGTCATTCTTTAAGGCATTTGATGTGTGTTGTGAAACCATCTTTCAGAAAATATAAACAGATGTGGAGGAGAATTACCACTTAATACTTTATAGAGTATTAATGAGAATTATGCAGTAAGTGAAACTGAGTGTTTAAAGAGTGAAAGTAAATTCATTTTAATATGCATTTTAATTATTGTTAATGATAAGAAAGCTTTCTGTTTCTCTTTCATGTCTTTTGTCCATTTTATTGAAGTATTAATTTTTCATGTTATATAATTTTCTTTTATAGATCAAAATATTAATTCACATACATTTCCTATATTTTAGTAAGTTTAATTTCACATCACCTTTGAGTCAATTCTCGTGACAACCTAATAGGACAGAGTACAGGTAGCGCTGTGGCTTTCTGAGACTGTATCTCTCTTGCAGAGAGGCTGTTGGTTTCAAAATGGGGAACAGCCCCACGTGGTGCTTGGTAAAGTATGTGGGCAGTGGAAAAGACGAGCTCTGGCACGATGGATGGATGCAGCTGTTGCAGCAAGTAGCTCAAACATGGGAATTATTGTGAGGATGGCACCAGACCAGGCAGTGTTTTTTCAGTTGTACAGAGTCACTATGTCTCTGGACCAATTTGATAGCACCTTACAGCAATTTTATTCAAGTCCCTGATCATAGAGAAACAATCCTCATTTTTTTGTTTGTGCTCAGATGAATATAAATCTCAGAGAAATATAAATATAAGCCTTTTTTTTGATCCATTCAGCAGACTTTGGACTAGAAATGATCATTCCTGGAATACAAAATAGTGAAATAACCCACGAGTGCTATTAAAGTTCTCACTGGAACCATTTGGAATGCATGCAGTTATCTTAGTTGTTAACCACCAACCAGTATTTCATGATTGATTCATGCTTGTCAGTTTTTGTTAGTAAATGCTATGAGTTAACTTGATTTATATGTTCTAAGATATGCATGCAGGTTTAACTTATTTGCCATGGTGTTCTAAAGGAAAATTTTTTTTGACTATTTTACATTTAATAGAATATTTACTCCAGGTGACAAATTCCTCATAGGGACTGACGTTGAAATTCCTCTTTGTTGTGGTTTGAACTACGAGCTTTTAAAATTAATGTAGGCTCTTTGAAGGATATTATTCACTCCATCAAGTTCCTAACAAATGTTTGGATATCCTCTAAAAGCCTAGAACGGACCAAGATGGGTAAAGCCTACAGTGTGGGGTTTTTCCTGACTAGCTCATCAGTTTCCTTGCAAATATGCCATCCTGGGAAACATTGGTGTTTACTGGGAAATCAGGTACTTCGTATTTGATGGATTTTTTCCAAGCTGGTGAAGAAATGATCTCAAATCCCGACCTACAGCCAAAATTGTTGTAAACATTCTCTAATAAATTCCTTTCCTTAATTTATTTTGCTTTAAAATAATTTTAACGTGCAATAATATGATTAGGATTCTGTGCTATGATCAACTTGACTACAAGCATTCTGGATCCAACTGAAAGGCAGAGAGCAACAGCAGCATGGAAGCTGAAGCCTTAGCGGAAACCTCGCATGTCCAACAACTTTGAAGTAATGGAAATTCTGACTTCAAGAAGACAATGTGTTTTTGCTAAAGATAGCTTTTAAGGAGGTTTGCTAATAACAAGAGTGTTTAATGTAGGAAGGGGAAATGATTATACAAGAATCAAGATTTATTGCCCTAGAAACTATTACCAACTGCTTGTAACCATGATCACTCCCTTCTTGGATGGGATGCTCTAAATTACAACACTATTATGTTACAATGGCTTGGAGAGGAGGGATGTAGTAGCATGGCTTCATTGCAGTTCTGAAACTCTTACAGAAGACGTATTCAATTTTTTTTGTGATCTTAGGAATTTACTTGAGCTTTGTAGTGAAAACAGTTTTCCAAAAGGCAAGACACACACAAAAAAATTGAACTAGGTCCTTTCTCAAACTCCTCTCTCTTTAATGACAAGACTATGACTTAGAGTTACATACAAATATACTCATCACTAAAAAGTGTTGGATTGATTTTTTTAAGTCATTGCTGCATGCTGCTAGATAAATTCTGATTCATTGCTACGCTATGTGGCAGAATAGAACAACCTCACAAGGTTTCCTATGCTGTAATCTTCATGGGAGCAGGCCATCAGATATTTTCTCTTCTGGACTCACCAGGTGGGTTTAAATCACTGACCTTTTAGTTAGCTGGAAAATACTTAGCCCCTGTGACATCAGGATTTGGGGGTCTATATTTAGCTTCTCATATAAGGAAACTAGGAGTCACTGGTGGTGTAGTGGGTTAAACATTCCGTGGCCAGCTTCAAGGTCAGCAGTTCAAACCACCAGCAGCTCGACAGAAGACAGAAGACGCTTTTTACTCCTATAGTTACCGTCTCAGAAGAGCACAGTGGCAACTCTACCCTGTCCTGTAAGATCACCATGAGTTGTAGTGGATTCGATGGCAGTGAGTTTGCATTGACTTTGTTCAAGAGGAATGAGGAGTTTTCTGTGCAGTAGATTGTCAACACAGTCAACTAATATCTGGAATCCACCTAATGGTATCTGAGGACCGCTGGTAGTATGATTGGCTACGCATTGGGCCGCTACCTACAATGTCAGCAGTTCGTACCCACCACTGCTGTTTCCAGAAGTCCACATGGGTGACTCTCATCTGGCCTGAAGGGTCACTATGAGTTAGAATCAACTTGATGGCAGTGTTCTGTCTTTTTGCTCTTGCCCTGGAATAAAGGGCTGCCTGGAAAAGCTGAAAACTACGGAGTACTGTCAGTTTTACTCTGACAGACATGGGGTCACTGTGGGACAATTGTTTTGAGGGCAAGTGTTGGTATTTAGTGGAGTAAAAGAAGCTTTCATGATCTCCTTTTGGCCTTTTTTTCTACCTTTATAGGAATTGTCCAAATTCCAAATTCAGATTTGATTCCACTGATGTAGTCTTAAAGCGTTAGAAATTTCTGGCTTTTCATTCATCAATCCCAGATCATTATTTCACTTTGTTTTCCTTTCTCACCTCAAATCTACCAATTTCGCTTACTTTCTACGCCCATCGAGAAAACATGGTAGAATGAGAAGGGTGCCATCTTTTCACTATCAAGTCTACCAGCTTCTATAGTTTGAAACTTCTGCTTTCCTTCCTACCTAAATAATAAGAAACCATAAGTTAAAATATCATGCATTTCATGACTTCATTATAACTATGGACTAGCACCCTGGATCCACCCAATGCCCTTTAGCCTTCTCAAAGATTTCATACTTACTGTGATCTCCTAGCAACAGCACATTCTCTAGCCAATGGCTCATTGCCCTCAGCTCACAACTGTGCCTTAATACAGACATTTAAAAACTAACAATACTTCATTGACCTTCTTTTTTTCATGAACACAATTTAAAAAGCTCATTCATACGTGCTGTCTCTCTTCTTCCTTCCCACCCATTTTTCTGCACATTGTATGCTAATTGGGCTTCCACCGATGTCAGAGCACTGAAATGGTGCTCATAAATGTCCCCAATGGCCTAGACTATACAAGATCCAATGATCCATTCATCTACCTGCTTTTTCCCTTGACCGTTGAGCAGCATTTGGCTCTCTCGAACAATCCTGACTTCTCAGAACTCTTCCCTCATTTTCCTCATACTTATTCTTGCCAACTGCTTTTTGTTAAATTATTTTCTCTCTATCTGCTTTGATGTCTTTTTCTTCTACTGGACTCCCTCAATAGCTTATAGAAGTAGTTGAAAGGATGTTTAGAATTTTAATACATATTAAGATTTTTAGAAAATTTGCCAATAGGAATATCTTATATCCGTAGTGCTGCAGAAATAAAAATGCTACACATGGATGACTGTAAAAGCAGAACTCTATTTCATTACCATTTAACATATTGGAAAATACAAATTCAGGACATGTGCTATATTAGCAGTCTATCAGTTGTACAAGGACCCCAACTTCGTTTTTGTCACTCCAGCATTTCCCAGTTCTTCCGTGATCTTCATATGATATCTCCCCTCCATTTGTGCTTTCCTGTCTCTCTTGTATAGACTGCTCTGTTGAGAGTTCAGAAGGGATAAGGTTTAGGGTGCTATACTTTCCGTAAGATTAGAGTATTTTATGGAAATGGATTGCATTTTATTACATTACATCCACAAATATAAGGGTAGGAATTCTTTGGGGCAGGGCACAACTTAATCCATAGCAAGGATAAAGGGTGAACATATTAGATATTTCACAGATATGATTGGAAAAGGTATGGTTCTGCTTGGTGGATAAGACAAAGAGAAGGTGTATTAGTAAAAGGAGCTACACATAGGCCAACAAATGTGTAATATTTACTGTAAGCCTCCAAAACCATTTTCAGGGACTGTGAGTTAGCTCTCAGGGTTTTTTTGTTGTTGTTGTTGTTCCCCCCTGTTCCTTCCAACCTCCCAAGTCGGAAGTCATTGTTATTGACATTTTTCTGATAGTCAAAGAAAAGAGGGGGAGTAGAGAATCATGTGGGGATTTTTTTTTTTAATCAAGACTTACTCTCTTGTTCCAACTCAGTCTTCGTCACAATGAATTCACAGCCATTAATTTGAGCCTGACCCTACATAAAGTGGCTGATATTGTAAAACTTTAAAATTAAATCTTTTTCATTTATTTATTGTCCAATAGTTTTAGTGGCACATAATTTACAAATTATACAATGCAATGGTTCAATCATATCAAGGGGTGTTGTACGGTTACCCGCACACACCCATTTTAGAGCATCCCTCACCCTTGTTTGATATGATACTGAACATCTTTGTGAGAGTAGGCAGCCTCATTCTTTTCCTGTGGAGCAGTTGGTGACAAATGCTTTCTTAACAGGGCCAAGAGGTTCAAATAATTGTATGGAGCTGGAAAGGATGTTCTAGTTGTGTGCATATGATGTGTGGAAGATAGACTTAGTGACCATGCAGACAGCCTTGGTCACCCTGACAGTGCCCACATTGATCTGTGGAAGACTTGGTGTCTCCATAGAAACCTCTGTTCTCCTGGGCATCATGTGTTCTGAAGAGAGTCTTCCAATTAGGGAGCCAGTCTGGAATACCCTACAGACAAATCATCATTAAAAAACTGCCTTTATGGGCTGAGCCCTGGTGGCATAGTGGTTGTGCATGGGACTGCGGCCCCCTGGGATGGAGGTTCAATTCCAGCAGTGGGGCTGGGCCTCCTACTCCCACCACCGGAGAGCAGTGATGCCCCCCCCCCAAAAAAAAAAAAAAACTGCCTTTACTTTGAAGATAGAATTAGCTGAGCATCCCTAGCGGTGTTGTTTGTATAGAACACTCCTGTAGTAGATTTGAATTTTCCCTGTGGCTAACACAAAATAAGGGGATCCAATTCATGTCCTCTGATGTGGCACCTATGGAGAGAATGCTCATAATACTCTGTTAATTTTGGCTGAAAAACTTACAAAGTTATGTAGAAAGACTCAAAGCTTATTTGTGAATGAGGGTATCTTTGTGTCAGTGATACAGACATTAGATTGTAAGTTTAGTGGAGGCTGAGGCAATTCACCTTTTGCTCACTACCTGTCCTTAGTGCCTAGCTTTTCACTGCACTTGAGCTGGTTGCAATTCATAGTGCCCCTCTAATTGGGCTCAGAACCTGCCCTTTGGATTTCAGAGCCTGTACGTTTTATGGGATCAAAAAGCCCCATCTTTTTCCTTGGGAGCAGCAGGTGGATTTGAACTGCTGACCTTGTCATTAGTAGCCCAATGTGTGACCTGCTACTCTACCAAGACTCCTTAGCATATCTTCAATTAATTACTTAACAATTTTCAGGTTAACGACATTAAAAATATATAAATGCACAGGAGAAAGACAAGAAATAGACATAAACTAAGAATTGTATTTATAGCATGTTACAGTTTTTTTTTTGTCGCATCACTGCCCTGGTGGGAGTAGGAAGCCCAGCCTTGCTCCTGGAGAGCTGCTGCTGAATTTGAACTGTCAACCATGTGGGTTGCAGTCCTGCACACAACCACTGTGCCACCAGGGCTCAGCTAATGTTACAAATTATCTGCTGACTTGATCATTTCTATCCCCTCTCCCTTTCACTCTCCATCTCTGGGTGAGGTTGACTTAGCAACTGACAGTTTTTTCCCTTCGACATCACTTTGTCTCCTGACCTTTATAGAATAAATAAAAACAGTATCTAATTGCATCTTAGTTGCATTAAAGAGAATATGTATTTTAAAATTATTCTGTTTAAACTCTGTTTAGGACTGGTGTAAAGTTAGTTGTCTAAGTCTGGAGTCTCTGGGTGGTACAATTGGATAATGCACTTGGTAGCTAACTGAAAGACAGGAGTTTTGTGTCCACTGAGAGCACAGGTTCCCCATCTCAGACAAAAAGAAAAAAATTACTCAGAACCCGGACAATTAACTTTTGTGTCATAACTCGTAATCCTTCAGAATAAAGTGTAGGTGTTAGCTTTTTTGTAGCACCTTCTGTATCATACCAGATATAAACATCTTTCTTGATATAAACTATATGTACATATTATTAGCGTCACTGGTAAGGGAGATGGGTGGGGCATGGAGAGCAGTTCCCATTGCCTCACACTCTGAAACCATCAAGAACCCACCCAGCCTAACACATTCATCATTGAATGAGAATAAAGATTCTCAATTTCTTACAAAAATTAATTAAGAAAATATCAGTTTCTTTTCTTCTACTAATTCTTTCCTTGCAGATCCTGGGGTAATGGTTTGAGTTTCAAAGGCAGCTCATAGGGTTTCTGCTGATTTTCACGTGAACACTATTAATTCCAAGAATCTTATAATTCTATTATATGTAGTTAAAATATATATACAATGTTGTGATGTTATGTACTATAATACATAGTAGCAACCAGAACCACGGGGCACAGTGTCTTGGGAAAATGTCTATGTCAGGAATTGGTGCACACTTTGGATGCAGTGCAAAATCCCATCCATGTTATTTAGGACTTGAAATCTAGAAAGAGTTTCAGGCTTTAAAATACAAAGAGGATGTGTTAGGATAAATAATTTGAAAAATAGATGCAGAGACACTCATATGTATAAGAAAGAGCTTAATATCAAGAAGTAATTATATACCAAGGAAGTGTCCTCCCCTAATAAATCTATACCAGTACATGATATCTCCTGGATTCACACTGCTACCCACAGCAATGCAGAATGCTGGAAGAACACAGGCCAGTGGGGAGAGAGTTGTTGGGAACCGTGCTTGCTGGAAACATGACAGGACTCCAGCACCTCTCAGGATCAGAAAGCAGGGAAGTGAGGGAGATGGGTGGGGCATGGAGAGCAGTTCCTATTGCCTCACACTCTGAAACCATCAAGAAGTCACCCGGCTGTGACTTGAATGACAGTTTGGACTCCACCCCTATACCTTCAAGTTGATGTAAATTTCCCCAACTCTCACAAAGTCTGTCCGCAATGGTAGTTAGGATACTGAAGCATAGCTTTTGTAGTAAGTAGTGTGCTTTGTGGTTCTCCGATTTGAAGACAGTCATTAGCCCTTAAGTCTATTCCTAGAACAGTATAATAGCCAAATTAATTGAACACAGTAAGAGATTAACAAAATTCCTTTGTTCCAGCAGCATTTGCTTTTGCATTTGGCACTCTGGAAGGCAGGGTTATGTACTCAGATACACAGATGATTAATTTTCTCCATGCAAGACTTACGGTTTACATTTTAATTGTCCACAGATCATGCTATCTGGAGACGATTCATCACTAACCAGAAGCAGACTATCCTTTCACAGTAGCTGCATTCCACCCTGACGTACCACCCTTGACTTCATGGCCTAAGAAGCACTGTGACTCATAAGCTGCATCTCAGGAATCTTTTATTATGAAGTACGCTAGTAAAGATTTGACTGATGGAATCTCAGAAGCAAACAATAACTAACTTGCCCAATATGATCTGTACTGTCTCCTACTCACCACCTACCCCCTCTGCAGTCTTGCTCTCAGTTTTGCTATGTACTCACTCTGGTATATTTATTGTATCCATTTAGACCTATTGCATGTCTACTGAAAGAAAACCAGGTAGTGGTGCACCTGGCCCCTGGGCTTCTTGTTATTTGAGCAATTTCTTGAGAGTGAGAATTTATTATTTCATTCCTTTTGAATGTTACAATGGGCTGTTCTACACAAAAGACTGTGAGACTTGAGTGTTTAGTAAAATGCAGTGTGTCTTCAATGATGATGACAGAAGGGACATGCCATATATGGTACAAGCGCCTGGTATGAGGAACAGCCTTCCAACCCAATCCATTGCCATCTAGTCGCCTCTGACTCACAAAAGGGCTTCCCATACTTTGCATCTTTACCAGAGCACAGTAAAGTGTCCGGTGCATCTGAACGACCAACCTTTTGGTTAGCAACCTAACACCTAAGCCACGGGGAAATCAGGCACAGAATTAGGAGGTATAAAATGAAGCAAATGTAAGGAGTTGTGGGATCCAGTGGGAATGCTCAAACTTAAAAGGAATAGATTAATTCAAGAACAACAGATGGTAGTTTAGTTGAATTTTGCAGGATATTGACACTTGAACACACTTAAAATAGGGATGTCTCTAATGAGGTATGGATGAAGACATTCCAGGCAGCTGTGGAGAACACTGAGAGAAGGGTCTGTTTGATTGCTGCATATTAAGGTAGAGCATAATCTGAGGTAAAAGAGGTTAAGTTGGCACAAAATAGATAGCCTTGAGGAAGAAAAATTTATCTATTATTTGTTAATTACCTAATATATGCCAGAATTGTACATGCTTTATCTCCTATAATTCTCATGACTACAAATAACTCATATCTGCATTACATTATTTTAAAATACAAAGTTATTATTATATAATATATATTACTACTTTACTCACTGTTATAAGTCAATTTCAACTCCTAATGCCCCTAGAGGACAGAGAAGAACAGCCCCTCTGTATTTCAGAGATATAAAACTTTCTGGGAACAGCAAGGTTTATCTTTCTACTAAAGAACAGTAGGTAGTTTTGAACTGCTGACCTTGCAGTTAGAAGCCCAGGCATAACCTACAACAACATCAGGGATATACACATACATACATGCATACACATGTACATACACATATATGTATATTAATGATAATAATTCAAAACGCTGCCATCGAGTTGATTTTGACTCATGCTAAATAAGGTTTTCAAGACCATAATTTTTATAGGAACAGTCTCATATTTCTCTTGCATAACATATAATGTTCTATATAGTGTATTGTAGTAATTATAACAATTACTAAACTATTATGCCACTGCCTCCATGTTGCTATTTTCTTACTTCTATATTTTCACATACAAAAGAAAGGTGAGGCTTCGGCAGATGAGAAGTCATGGTGGTATGGTGGTAAAAGTGCTTGCCTCTAAATTGAAAGGTTGAAGGCTTGAACCTGCCAGTATCTCTGAGGGAGGAATCGGTGGCAGTCTGCTTCCACAAAGGTTGTGAATCTTGGAAACCCTCTGGACAATTCTGCTCTGATCTGAAGGGTTGGTCTGAATTCAAAGTTGCTCCCTAAAACTGGGTGAGATTTAAACTGACTAAGTAACTTGTTTGAAATCAACAGTAACATGCTCGATTCTGAATCTCCCCATACCTGGACCTTTTAACATATTCTTTGAATAGAGTGTCTATTCTTATAGGATGTTACCCTTCGCTCAACTTAAATTACTATACAATAAACTGAAAAAGACTAAATATTATGCAAATACTGTTCTAAAGTACAGAGGAATTGAAGATTTGTTCTCAGGCAATGGTGGGAATAGAAAGAAATAAATAACAAGGAAAAAAGACATTATAATTTTATTTTTGAGTTTCAGTGCACTTTCACTTTTGAGTGCACTTTGGTCAGAAACAGTGGTACTAGTTATCTGAAGAGCCCTTCATTCAAGGATGAAGAAGGCCCTTAATGTTTCGAAAGAATGATGAAAATCAAACCAGATTACCATACTTGTAATGACTATTTTCTCCTTTTACTTGTGTTTCTGTCATTTGAGTAAATTGCTTTTGGTTTGCAATGTTTTTTGCTCCCTGAAGATTTTTTAAGAAGATGATACACACATTTATGAGACAATGAAACAAAATAACACTAAATTATAGTGTAATATGAATGCTTTGTCCTTGGGGAGAGGTTGATTTTGTGTCAGGATGCAGAGGTCAGAGCCTAAATTAGGACACCGTGCCTAAGGTACAGTACATCATCTCTGGAGAGATGACTGAAGGACTCTCAACTATTAAAATAAAGTACATTTGGAATTAGAACTCCTGAGAGGGAACTAACTTCCATGAGTCACTATCTGTTTACAATATCCAGGAAACCTCTTGTCTGATTTGGCATTCATGCTTTCTCTAATTCTCGTGGAATTAATATGTGAGTGTGAACAGATTTTGTGTTTATTATAAGTTCTAGAAATGGTGCTTGTTTGGCTACTGAATGAGTTATGATATACTATTTTCCAGTGTAACTTTAAAAGATATGCTGGGGGAAGACCATTAGGTTTGGGGTATATACTTTACTGGTATAAGTGGGAAATGTGGCCTTACAATGAGCCATTCTTTCCCCTAACTTCCAAGCATTTTTGGTACCTCAAAGCATTACGCTTAAATAACTTGCATACTTTCAAAGGCTTCAAGGCACAGATTAGTAATTTGTTGTAAATCCCAGGTGGTTTTGAGTCATTGGACTAGTCACGTGCAAAGGTTTCCCATTATTGCTTCACATACATGGGTTAAATGGCTTAGGTAAATCAAGTTTAAAAAAATAGCAACAATTATAAACCTAATATTTCAACAGTTCAGAATTGCCCTGAAAATTATCCTCATAAGTTTTCTCACACCTGGCAAAAATTCCTTATCTTTCCTCCTGAAATGGGTCCATGCCTATTAGAGATCTTCTGAGTAAGTAAACTCTTGATATTTTCTAGACCTTGGAAAGGCACAGATTAGGAATTCATATTTCCATAGTTTGAAAATTAAGAAGTTTAATAGGCTATGAAGAAAGCATGTTTAGAATCTGATTTAGTAATCTAGTATGACTGTAACAGAAATACAACTGGGTGGCTTTATTCCGTCACAGTGTAGGAAACTAGAGGTTCAAATGCAGAGCTACAGTTCTAGGGGAAGGACTTCTCCCTCTGTCAGCTTCAGAGGCATGTCTTCATCTTCTTTCCATATCTGTGGGCCCAAAAGTATCCCTGGAGAATGAACATGTATTTTGGCTTCAGCCTTCCTCCTGGTTTAGAAGAATGTTTCCATGGCAAAACGATGCTCTCCACTTCTGATCTCCTTTGTAATGATCTGGCGTCACTTTGAGTCAGATTGCCTCAATGGCAGTGATTTTGGATTGGGATTTTTTTTTCCTCCCACATCACTACCCTGGTAAGAATCGGAGGCCCAGTCTTGTTCCTGTAGAGCTGCTTCTGGATTTGAACCATCAACCCTGTGGGTAGCAGTCCCACACACAACCACTGCGCCACCAGGGCTCAGCGTGGTTTGGGATTTTTAAAATATAAACATATCAGTTCATAAAATGAAGGATAATTACATAATACTGAAAATCATGCCTCAGGCAAACTGACACATATTTTGGTTAGATTAATTCAGTCCATCACATTATATTAAAGCAACTTCCAGAGTATTGTTCTGCCCCCTTGGTTTTTATTTGTTTATTCTTGCTACCAAAATGAAGATGTCAGCACGAGTGGAGATTGTAAGGGTTGCTGAATGGGTGGAAATAAATGCAGCTCAAAGGAAGTAAAAGCAGTGAATTAAGTTAAGTGAAGTAAATAGGAAAATGCTGCTTCCTTCATGTAGGATGATTCATAACTTTCTTCTTCACATGGTTTGCTTCTTTCAATAGGACACTTTGGCTGGAAATGCAGGGGAGAAAAAGCACTCTAAGGGCTGAAGCCTTTCCAGTGTTCCATCCTCCATGGTTGAATGATAATTATTAAACTTTTGATTCTGTGTAGTACTAAAAGCTGTACTGAAAGTGCTGCTCTCCAGGGCAGCTGTGCCTTGTGCTCCTTGCCCATGGAGGCTGTCTCTCAGTAATATAGTAGAGCATACCAGCTGTATGAGAGTGCAGACTAGTAATAGAGTTGGTAGTCCCCAACTTATGGAGTATTTACATTATGATCAACTGCACTTAGAACTGTCTTTTTCAGACACATCTTTTTGTTAGTAATAGAGACACACAAATGTTGTAGTGTGTAATTTACTGATGTTTATAGGTAAATATTTCTAACCCCCCAAGATAAAAGTGGGATTTAAAAATATACTCATAGTAAAAGGCAAAAATGATGAAAATGTAATACAGGCATTCAACCTAAATCAGTACTGGCTTGTGGTGCAGTTGTTGGAACCTTGTTATAAATTGAGGACTCCCTGTCTGTCATTCAAGGAACCAGTGAAGGAGGCAGGCAAGGCCAGGGAAAGGGTCTGGTTAAGCTGTTGTGGCACAGATGGATGCTAATGGATCAATATCCGTAAGGTAGGAAGCCACTGCAAGCCTCTACAGCTGGGGTGAAGAAGTTGCTGTCTATCTGACTATGCTTCCTTTTTGTGGCTCAGCCTTTGTCCAAGGGAAATTTCAAGCATCTGGAGAAAACCCCCAAAAGGTGGCTTTGTGTAAAGGCAGAACGTCTAAAACTGGGTGTGTGCTCTCAGTATTAATGAGAAAGTCTTCCTTCCTCAATCCATTCAACTGAAAGGAGAGTGCCACATGGGCAAAGAGAAGCCACTGTGTTCCTACAAATACTTTCCAACAAAAGGCCTTTGGTTTCTTGCTGAACTAAATTTGGCCATTGTTTAGTGTATTTCCTTTGTGTGTGTCCTTTCTCTGGTCTTTTCCCAACATGCTTTTATTATCAGGGACAGAACACTGTGACCTTTAGCGTCAGGTTAAAATAACAGCAGTAGCTCAAGTGAACTTTGAATTTTTGATGTTGTTGCCTTCCTATAACTGGGTGGCTGCATCAGCACAACAGGAATGATAGTGTGTGTGTGTGTGTGTGGTGGGGGGGGGTGCCTGGGGGATATGGCTTCTATGCCCACCTTTCAGCAAGCTGTGGGACCAGTCAAATCAAATCAAATCAAATCTTTTGCATTTTTAAAATTGATATGAACCTTTTGCCCCTTTTCCTCCCAGTCACCCCATCTCCTTTCTTTCACTCCCACTCTGTTAACAAGTTATTTCTCAGCATTCCAGGGACCATTTACTCCCCATTCCTTCTCAGAACTTTGACCCAAGTGTAAAATGCCAAGAGTTTTTATTATGACGATGTGGTTATATTATGTGCACAATAAACCAATTAACAGACACAGATTAAACATTTCTATATATAAGGCAATGATCCCAAATAACCAGAAGTTAAGTGCTTCACTACTAAGTAAATAGTGGTACTTAAAATTATACCCAAACTTTTCTGCAAGACAGAAACTGCCAATTTGTTCCCATTAAGATTAGAGTTTCAGGAAATTGTGAACACTTGGTTTGCAGAAGACTCTAGATTGCAAAAAACCATTTGTAGGGTCCATACATGGATTAAGCTACCCATGAATCCCCTTTGATTACCGTTGAGGGATGTAATAGCCCTAATATCATACAGAGAGCATGATAAACTAAATAACGACAGCTATAGTTAAGTCAAAATATAGTATCATTTTATTTCCCTTTTGACCCACTTTACAGCTGTTTCATTTAAAAAGAAAAGATGCGAAGGAAATACACCTGGATTAATCCTCTAGTGCAGGGGTTGGCAAACTGTTGAGATTGAAGAGCCAATCTTGACCCTCCTAACAACTTTAAAAATCACTCAAGAGCCTTAAATACATTTTCCACACAAATGAAATCACCGTGATCTGAAACAATCACCTTCAGATGTTTTCAAGGTGACTTCAGAGCCGCACGTTAACACGGAAAGAGCTGTGTGTGGCTCCCGAGCCTCAGTTTGCCGACCAGTGCTCTAGTGACTCTCGTCTGACGGAGCATGCAGGATATATTGGAAGGTGGATTGTTGTAGATATAGTTAGGTTAAAATTTAGCACCTTATCATTCAGTCTCCCTTATGATCCATTTAAATTTATTATAGTTTTTTATTATGCTTATTTTCAGTTGATGTTTCCGCTGTTTACTTTATAATTCTTTTTCAGTTTTCTTTTAATGTTTTCTGTATATTAAATACGATAGGTCAATCTATAGAGACAGTAGCTGGATTAATGGTTCCTTAGGAATATGGCAAAAGAGAAATGGGTAAATGGGTAATGGGGAAATGGTAGCCAATATCAACAACTACAAAATTGAAGAAAGTGGTCTAAATTGATTGTGATGATGATTGTACAACTGTCCTTAATGTGATTGAACTATTGAATTGCATATGTGAATTATATGCCAATAAAGTTAAATATACTATAAAAATAATAGGACATCTTTTAAAAAGTAAGTGGAACATGGCCAGAAAAAAATAGAAGTGGAAAGATTTTGATGAACACTTTCACTTATGATGATATTGAAGAACAAAGAACAAATTTATAAATTTAAAAAAATAGAGGAAAACAGTTTAGAGTTTAGGGCCATTACAGTTTGTCACATTATTGCTATGAGTTGAAATGTACTCAACAGCATAGAACAACAATGCATAAGGTCCTGAGATTATCTGCTAAAGGTATGTGTAAAAGAATATGTAATCATTTACGTCTCATTAAGTCATGGGAATGTTGATGTTTCCTTGTTTCTTTACCTTTTTTTTTTTTTTTTAATCTGCTCTTGCTTTTTCTCTATCTCCACAACCAGACCACAAATTCGTTTTTAATTGCTGGCTATTTCAGGTTGAAGGTCAAATGTGAATTAGTTCTGGGAGTGACTGAGAAAGAAAAGGAAAGAGAAACCACTCATGGTGAATCTGCCCCATCTCCTCCACACTATGATAGCTGTTTGGATTCCCTGGCTATTTTTATTGTTCTCTTATATTTTCACTGTCATTTTTTTTCGGGATTTATTTTAGTAGTCCAAGTTTGATGTTTTGCTGAAATGCACATGCATTAAAAATTCTGCTTAAAATAAAGATCTCCTCATCCATTTTGTCTTACTTTGTTTGAATGTTTCTCCTTCTTTAGGCTATAGTATGATTATTAGCTTATTATTCCTCAGTAGCAACATTATTACCCCAAATAAACTCCCATAGAAAAGCCCTAAAGGATCAATTATTTGCTTCTGTATGCAGGATTCTATTCCTCATGGAGCAGATTGAGTACTGGCTCTATTTGAAAGTAGACTTCAGAAGAAAACTTAAAGAAATTGCAAAGACTTACATCCCAGGACCAAATTAGGGAACCTCAGAATCAGTGGAGTTCATATATTTCCCCAGAAACAGAACCTTCTCAGACTCCTACTGCCAACCCTCTAAGCCAGTTCTTCTCAAAATCTGAACTGCATACAAATCATCTGGTAATTTTTTTTTATTAATGTAGGTTCAATTCTGTAGGTCTGGAAATGAATCTGAGAGTCTGTATTTCTAATTAGTTAACAGCTTCCAGATGATGCCTTTGTTGCTGGCTTGATTGAGGGTTACGTTTGAGTTGCAAGACTCTAAAGGTGTGGAAGGAAGCCCAATAAGGAAATATGTAAAAGTAAGCCTAAGAAATTGTTTTAAAAGTTGATTGGTAGTACTCCTTTTTAATGTCATGCCTTTATGCTGCAGTCTCCACTGTCCCCTTCCTCCCTTGCTTGACTGCTGGGTTGACAGCATTGGCACCAGACCTCTCTTCTATAAATGAACCTACATTACCCTGGCATGAAGTCACATTTTCCAAAGATATGTTTCTAGTGGATGGTGACGGGAGAGTGTTTGAAGAGTTGAGGCCTGAGAAGTGTATCCTTTATATGACAGAGAAGAGTCCTGCAGATTATGGATTCCAGGGCATTCCCCAGACTATAGAAGCAGGAAGGTCAGAACACATACCTGTGCATTTCCCAATCCAGCCTCCTGGATTTAGGGAAATTACCATGTTCCAGACTGCAGCTTGGGGAAAAGTCTTACTTCTGCAGTTACATAAAAGTAAATCAGTTTAAGATTTTTTAACAAGGATTTTATTACCCCAGTTTATCATACCTGTTTTTTTTTGAAATTATGTTCTCTATAGATATGGGGTTTCCAGAGAGTATCCCAATTTAAGATGTTTTAAAGAACAACAACAAAATTTCAAAATTTTCCAACATTTATTTTGAAAAGCTCTGGTTTAAACTACATTGTTTCCCATGGATATTTACCAACAACAACCCCACAGAATGGATATTGTTCTGAGCTCAAGGGAATATGAGGGGACTTTCAAACATTCTTAAGACCATGAAACAGAGGACTGTCCTCATAGGTTCTAACTATGGGGTGGCCACTTACATGAATACACTGCTGAATACACAGTTGCAAGGTACGTCACGTATGTGCTTAGAAAGAAAGGGAGAGATGCTTTTCTTAAAACCACATTCCATAGAATCTTCTAAAAATCCCAAAAGCTAGTAAAGTTCATTGAAAAACTCCATTCAATTTTTTCACCAACTTTTAAAAATAGTTTTATTGACATAATTATCATCACAATCAATTTTAGGACATTTTTTCCTTTCTTGCATTCATTGTTGTTAGCTCTCCATTACCCACTAAATTGGTCCCCTGTACCCCATGGAGACTATTAATTCTGTAGATTTACCTATCATGGATTTCATATACAGAAAAACATACAAAATCAAAACAAAAGCAAAAAAAGAATCCAAAACAACTCAATAATGACAGAATAAAACATAAAAAGCTCAACTGGAACAAAAGCAAAAGAAACACTGTATTCAAAGGAAGATCACATGACAATAGGTCATATTTTAATTTAACTACAACTGTTTGGTTAAATCAATTCTACCATCACTCTGCCTGATAGCAAGGCCCTCCTTATTGTTTCAAAGTCATGGGGCATTCACAGGAGGCTGAAATCAGTCTTTTCACCAACTTTTTGAAGTCCCCTCATATAATTTTGGATACTCAGTAGGACAGAATTGAGTATGGTACTACATTCTTTCTCTCCTGAAGAAGTTTTGTGTCTGTATTCCTTTTTCAAAAACCCAGAGTCATTTTTATTCATGCTTACTTCAACACCCACATGATAATCTGTGACTTCCTCAAGCAAAATGTGATCCCTTTGTGAATTATAACTATGGCCCTTGGATGCCTCTTGTAATGTAATTACTAGAGGCCTCATATGGTTTCAGTAAAACTAGAGAAACAAACAAAACCACACACACATACACACACACACACACACACAGATCAGGGATTCCTATCTCTGAATTTTGCTTAGGAACTAAAAGTCCTTCTTTCAAGAATTGTAAACATTTGCTATTAAAATAAAATGAGAACAGTGAGGAATACGTTAATGCAAAATTTAAATTTTGAACTCTGTTTTACAAATTAGCAATAGCTCGCTCTTCAGCAGAAGAAAAGTCAACTTGAGAATGTTTGGTTCTTATCCAAATCCAAACAAACGTACATAAATATGAAGGAAACCACCAAACATGAGAACATACGTTATTTTCACCTTGTTATAATTCTTCACTCTAAAATGCAAGATTCTCCTAAGCTTGCTATCCATCATCACCTCTCATTTTCTACTGAGCATGGTGGGAGAATTTCTTTTGATTGAGGCTCCTTCCTTAAAAGGAAAGGTGTGCATCTCACAGAAAGCAGAAGAAAAGTGTTTTGGGGAGCTCTTTAACATTTACCTCAAGGGGCTCAAGCATGAGAAATATTGTGAGGTTAGCTCAGGAATGGTTTGTGTTTTGTTCTGCTGTCTATAAACAGGGTTGTGATTAGTTGGAACTGACGTCATGCCCCCTAACAGGAACAACAACCAAACCTTTAGGGTTTGTCGTTTCCATTCTGCTCCTTGTGATACAATTCTTAGAGGATTATGTTCTGTTTGGGGCTAACAGTTGAAGAGGGCTATTGAAGTTGTTTCTCAATAGAGACTAGAACATCATTATATAAAGAAAAGATTAAGCTTAGAGAAGAGAGTACTGAGTGGGATGGAAATCATCTGAGTTTTATCTATATGTACCAGATGCTTAGGGAGGTAAGCCCCATGGAGAGGAACAGATGTGTGCAGAGAGGGAAGAGAAATACAGAAGTTGGACAAATAGGTAAAAAATTCAAGATCATAAAATATAGTCCCTATATTTCTATTGTGATATATTAATATACTTACCCTCGTGCATGCCTATATTTATATTTCTATAAATGTTTTTTTGTCTCCCAGTTCTTTCCTTTATTTCTTTTTAATTTCCTCCTGTCCCAATATTATGTTCAACCTTCATTTGGCTCTCATTATTTTCTCTTAGCTATGTTACACTGATCAAACCCACTGGGTATTCTATGCCCTCCTTGCCATTTATTTAAGATTTCTTACTGTTCCTTCATCCCTAGGTTTGTTTGCTACCCTCTCTCTTCCTCTAATGTCTCCTTGGAGCCATTGGCCCCATTATTTTCTCCTGCATTTCTTATATGGATAGACATGAGATAAAGAAAAAAAATCTCAAAATTCAAGGTTTTTACTCTCACTACTGGTCCTGAGGAGTTTATAAGTCCTGGATTCCCTGTGTTTTTAGCTCTGATCTGTACCAGTGGACATCCCATGGCCTACTCATATTTGTAAAGTAAAATTGGGATCATGATAGTGGGGGAGGAGGAAGAACTAGAGGAATGGGGAGGTGGGGGAAAGGAGGTGGTGTTGACCAACCCAGGGATAAGGGAACAACAAGTGATGCAAAATCAGTGACAGGGTGTGAGAAGCCTGATGGGGATTGATCAAGAGTAATGTAAAAGAAAGAAATTACTGAAACTCAAACGGAGGCTGGGACAAGAGGAAAGTAAAAGAAAATAGAGGAAATAGAGCAAAGGGCATTTATAGAGGTCTAAATACAGGCATGTACATAGATAAATATATTTGTATATGATGATGGGAAAATAGAGCTACGTGCATATATTTATTCAGGCAGCAGATGGATATTGGATCTCCACTCAAGTATTTCCTCAATGCAAGAACACTTTGTTTTATTAAATTGACATTCCATGATGCTCACCTTCCCGACACGATCACTGAAGACAAATGTGAGTATAAGCAAATGTGGTGAAGAAAGCTGATGGTGCCCTGCTATCAGAGGATGTAGTGTCTGGGGTCTTAATGACTTCAAGGTAAACAAGCAGCCGTCTAGTTCGGAAGCAACAAAGTCCACATGGAAGAAGCACACCAGCCTGTGTAACCACCAGGTGTCTAGGGGATCAGAACTAAAGAACTGAAAATAATATCATTATAAATGAGGGGGAGTACAGAATAGGAACACAAAGCTCATTTGTATGTAAAACAAAATCCTCTTAGAAGGATTTGGGGGAGGAGATGAGCCAGTCAGGGTACAGTGTAGCAACAGTGACATATTCAACTTTCCTCTAGTTAATGTTTCTGCACACACATGCGGGGACCCTCTCCCCCATCACAATCTCAATTCTGCCTTACAAATCCGGCTAGTCTAGAGGATGTACACTGATACAGATAGGAACCAGAAACATGGTGAATCCAGGACAGATGATCCCTTCAGGACCAATGGTGAGCGTGGTGATACTGGAAGGGTAGAAGGAAGGTGAAGTAGAAAGGGGGAACCAATTGCAAGGATCTTCATATAACCTCCTCCCTGGGGTACGGACAACAGGGGAGTGGGTGAAGGGAGACACCAAAGAGTGCATGATAAAACATAACAATAAAAATTTATAAATTATCAAGAGTTCATAGGGAAAGGGGAGTGGGAAGGAGGGGAGATATGAGGAGCCGATACCAGGAGCTTAAGTGGAAAGAAAATACTTTAAGAATGATGATGGCAACAGATGTACAAATGTGTTTGTACACACATGGGGGACTTAAAGGCTTAAAGGAAAATAAGCGGCCATGTAGCTCAGAAGCAGCAAAGCCCACATGGAAGAAACACACCAGACTGTGTGATCATAAGGTGTTAATGAGATCAGGTATCCGGCATCCCAAACCCAGAACAAAAAAGTACCCAAGGGGAATCCGGATGGGGCGTGAAGTGAAGACCCAATGCGATCTGTATACTATTGGACATCCCCTCAGAGGGGTCACAGAGAAGAGATGAACCACTCAGGGTGCAGTATAGCAAAGTTGAAACACACAGCTTTCCTCTAGTTCTTTGGTGCTTCCTTCACCCCACTATCATGACCTTAATTTTACCTTACAAATCGGATTCGATCAGGGCATGCTCACTGCTAGAGATAAGAACCCGCAACACAGGGAATCCATGATATATAAATCTCTCAGAGTCAACAATGAGAGTAGAGATACCAGTAGGATTAAGGGATGGGGAGGGGGGGGGAAGGGGAATTCGATTATAAGGCTCAATCTTGAACTCTCTCCCAGGGGGACAAATAACAGAAAAGTGGATGAAGGGCAATGGAGGATGATGTAAACCATGTAAAATTAATCTATAACTTATCAATAGTTTGTGAGAATGAATAGGCAAGGGAGGGAGGGGGAAAAATGGGGAGCTGACATTAGGGAAGAGACTGCTTTGAAAATGATGATGTTGGCGTATGTGCAAATGTCCTTGACTCAATGGATGAATGTATGGATTATGATGAGAGATTTAAGAGCACTCAGTAAAAGTATTGAAAAAACAAACAAAATAAATGTGATTGACACAATGGATGTATGTATGGATTGTAATAAGAGTTGTAAGGGCCCCCAATAAAACGATTAAATATTTCCAGATCTATGTGCTGACTCTTATGAATGTTTTCCAATTGGTTTTGATGAAAAGACATGCCCTACCCACTGATTCTGAAGCATATTTTCAGGATACCCCTGGAATTTCATTGCTTTGCTCCCTTTGCTGTTCTGTTTTGTTACCTTTGTGCTTTGCCTCACCTGAAGGGGAACAGACTATGCACATTTTCTGAACAGTGTCTCTAGTGCTTCCACATACTCCACTCACCTCTGTAGCATTTTGATCAATGAGGGGAAATCATGTCTAATGGTGGGGTCAGCTCCATGTTTCTCTCTGTTCATTGGCTTATCTGAGCAGGAATATAATCATCATTATATATAAATATATAGTGATAGGCATATAGGTCTATATACATATATTTAAATGTTAAGTATTAAGGTAGCACACAGACATTGGGTCTCTACTCAAGTATTTCCTCAACACATGACCACTTTTTTTTTAATAACCTGGCATTTGTTCTGATAACCTGTTCTAATAACCTGGAATTCTGTGATACTCAACTTCCCAACATGATCGCTGAAGTCAAATGTGTGCATCAGCAAATATGGTGAAGAAAGCTGATGGTGCCCGGCTATTAAAAGATGCAGATTCTGGGGTCTTAAATGCTTGAAGTTAAACAAGCGGCCATCTAGCAGGAAAGCAACAAAGCCTACACGGAAGAAACATACCAGCCTGTGTGACCATGAAGTGTGGACATCAGGCATCAGAAGAGCCCAAACAAAAATATATATTAATGCAAATAAGGGAGTTCGGAGTGGAGACCCAAAGCCCATCTGTAGACAATCGAACACCTCCCCACAGAAGGGACACAATGAAGGAATGAGTAAGACAGGGTACAACATAGCACCAACAGATCTCACAACATTCCTCTAGTTCTTTAATGCTTCCTCCCCTCATTATCATGACCCAGCTCTGCCATACAAATCCTGCTAGACTGGAGCATGTACACTGGTACAGATAAGAGCTCTTGACACACAGAATCCAAGATAGATAAATCCCACAAGAACAGTAAGGGAAGTAGTGATACCAAGAGGGTAGGGGGGAGGTGGGGAGAGAAAGGGGAGAAAGGGAGAACTGGCTACAATGATCCATATATTACACCCTCCTCCCACCAGGAGAAAAAAACAACAGAAACATGGGTGAAGGGAGACAGCGGATAGTGTAATATATGAAAATAATAATATTTTATAATTTATCAGGGGCCCACTGGGGTGGGAGGAGGAGAAAAAAGAGGAGCAGATACTAAGGGCTCAAACAGAAAGAAAATGTTTTGAAAATGATAATGGAAGGATTTGCACTAATGCATATGATACAACTGATGTATGTTCGAAGACCCCCCAAATGAAATTATTAATTATAATAATTTTTAAAGTTTTAAGAAATCCTGTGTAATATGAGAAAGGACTGACAGGGCTTTCGTGAGATTCAAGATGACCTGGGCTCTTTACAGAGATTCATTTACAGCTTGATGATTGAATGAAGATGTTGTGGATTGAATAGTGCCTTTCCAAAACGTTGGTTAGTAGTTTGAAATCATCACCCACCCATGTCACTAGAGAAAGATGTATCCTTTCATTTCTGTAAAGATTTGTAGTCTCTGCATTCACAGGGGTGCCAAGAGTCGGCGTGGACTCAATGGTAGCTTGTAAAATGGTTACAAATCAAACTCTCTGCCTCTGGTTATAATTCCATTTAGGAATGGGTTGTCTTTGTTATGTTAACGAGTCATGATTAGTCTAGAGTGTGTCCTGAATTGATTTTTTTTGAAATATAAAAGAGATTCAAGAACCAGCAGAGCAAAAAAGGAGGGAAGAGAGATGCCTAGTTACAGGAAGGTCTCTCAGGAACAAAAACTCAGGAGACAAGGACCTTCCTGTAGAACACTCTGAGAAAGCTTTTCCCTAGAGATGGTATGCAAAGTCTAACTTACAGTCTTCTATAAGTGCAAAATAAATTCCTGCTTATTAAAGCTATCCATTTGTGGAATGTGTGTTAACGGCACTAGATAAGTAAAAGAAACATGAAATACAAAAAATATAAAAGATGGGATTAATATGTTGAACCTCATCCGAATTTAAACTAAAGTTTATCTTTAAAATATACAAAGTAAAAAAAAGATACAAAGTAATTTATCCACCACTCTTGAACGTTGCCTTACATTCTTTTATTGTCCTTTTCTTATCCTCTCTCACCTTAGACTGGAAGTCTATTTACAGAGCATATGTCTGACAAAGAACATGTATACAAAATGTATAAAGAATTTGTACCTCTTGTAATTCATCTATACTAATTAGCTATTACTCAAATGAGAGAAGTTTTCATGAGGTGAATTGTGGGTGAAGGATTAAAAATTATCTCCACTCTTTATACTAGACTCTATTCAGATACAGTGTGTGCAAATATTTTCTTACCTTTTGGCATTCTATTTTCATTTTCCTGATGATGTTATTTCATGTTAGTTCACTTATTTTGAACAGTTCCTATTTTTTTTTATTCTGCCTGGATGACTTTTCTTTATTTTTGATGTTTGTTATAAGGAAAGAAATTATGTTTCTTCAAGAACTATTAGTAGATTTTTGTTTTGCCTCATAAAAATGAAATCCTCTGAGGAAAGACCTCTTTCAAAATGATATTCCCATTTCTGAGGGAAGGCCTATGTGCTCAAAACTTTCCATACTCCTCCACAGTTAACATGCCTCTCCTGCATGAAATTCCTTCCTCAGAAATTCTGTTTTCAACACTCTTTGTTGGGAGATCCCAACCCAGCTGTAAGAATTTACTGTGGGCTGAAACCTGGCAGATAGACTCGTGGGGAAGGAAAGAGGTTTGAAAGTAATGTTTAGGTTGACAAAGAAAGCCTTCAAGATTCTATTATTTGTTGTGTTCCCATTGATCTGTTGGGGATTTTGAAAATCAGAGACAATATACATTTGAATTGTTAAGGGGCGCATACCCTTTGCTATTTTTAATATTTGAAAAGAAAGTAGACTAATCACAGTGACTTGCAACTGCTCATTTCTAAGGAAAAATAGACTACACTGTAACTTTATTGAAAAAATCAACCATTTTCTTCAAGTAGTGCCCTAATATTGTAGCTGATACATCTCTAGGAATTGTGTTTGGTAAAACCAAAGAATCTAGTGGTACAAAATGATATGCAAAATATTTAAGTTTTGCATGTTAAATCTCATTGTTAGGTTACAGAGTGATGTATCTTGTTTTAAAACCATAAATGATATGTTACCACCCACTCTGCTATTGTCTATTTCACTCAGACTTATTTCCATTACGTTCATGCTTATCAGAGCGATCCTCCAGCACAGGCTAGGAGAGCACCTTTGTGTTTCTGAGATTGTAACTCTTTTTCTTAAAAAACCATTTCATTGGGGGCTCATACAGCTCTCATCAGAATCCATCCATCCATCAGCTGTGTCAAGCTCATTTGTACATTTATTGACATCATTTTTAAAACATTTTCTTTCTACTTAAGCACTTGGTATCAGCTTCTCAATTTTTTCCTTCCCATCCCCACCATTCCTCCCTCACAAACCCTTGATAATTTATAAATTATTACTATTCTTTCATGTCTTGCACTGACCATTGCCTCCCTTCCCCCACTTTTTTTTGTTTTTGTTTTGGTTTTTTGGGCATCACTGCCCTCTGGTGGTGGGAGTAGGAAGCCCAACCTTTGCTCCTGTGGAGCTGGAATTGAACCTCCATCGCAGTGCTGCGCCACCGGGGCTCACCCCCCTTCCCCCACTTTTTTGTTGTCTGTCCCCTGAGAGGGATTATTTGTAGATCATTGTGATCAGTTTCCCCCTTCTCCCCCTACCTTCCCTTCCCCTCCTGTTATTGCTACTCACCTTATTGGTCCTGAAGTGTTTATCTGTCCCCGAGTCCCTGTGTTTCCAGCTCTTATCTCTACCCATGTACATGCTCTAGTCTAGCCAGATTTATAAGGTAGAATTAAGGTCATGATAGTGAGTGGTAGGAAGTATTAAAGAACTAGAGGAAAGTTGTATGTTTCATTGGTGCTATACTGTACCTCACTGGCTTGTCTCTTCCTTGTGACCCTTCTGTAAGGGGATGTCCAATTGTCTGCAGATACACATTTGGTCTCCACTTAGCACTTCCTCTCATTCACATTGATATGATTTTTTTGTTCTCGGTTTTTGATGCCTGATATCTGATTCTATCAATACCTCATGATCACACAGGCTGGTGGGCTTCTTCCATGTGGACTTTGTTGCTTCTGAGCTACATGACCACTTGTTTATCTTCAAGCCTTTAAGACCCAAGATATCTTTTGATAGCCAGACACTCTCAGCTTTCTTCACCACATTTTCTTTTGTTTTTTGGGGCATCATTGCCCTCTGGTAGTGGGAGTAGGAAGCCCAGCCTTTGCTCCTGTGGAGCTGGAATTGAACCTCCATCCCAGTGGGCCGCAGCCCTGCACACAACCACTACACACTGGGGCTCAGCCTCCCATTTTCTTATGCACCTCTTTTGTCTTCAGTGATCTTGTTGGAAAGCTAAGCTTCCCAGAGTTCCATGTTATAGGATAAAGTTTTCTTGCATTGAGAAAGTACTTGAGTAGAAGCTCAATGTCTGTCTGCCACCTTAATACTTAAACACACACGTACACAATTTCCTTATCATTATATATAAATATGTTTTTATGAAAATGCCCACAATTATCTCTAAAATAGCCTTTTCCCTCCTACTTTTCCCCTCCATTTCCTTTTCCTTCCCTCTTGTCCCACTACCATTTTCAGCCTGCATTCAGATTTCAGTAGTTCCTCTCAGTTACATTTCCTTTGATCAAGCACCACCTGGCAGTCATGCCCTCCTTGCCATTGATTTTTCTCTTTCTTTTTTTTATTTAATCATTTTATTGGGGGCTCGTACATCGCTTTTCATTGTACATAGTTCAATACATACACTGTGCCAAGCACGCCCACATGCCTGCCCTCGTCAACATTCTCCCAACATCTGCCTTTCCACTTGGGCCCTTGATATGAGCTTCTCTTCCTTCACCCTCCATCCTTTTTCCCCCTTCCCTCCAGTCCTCATTACTCTGCAGTCATTATTGTCTCATCATATTTTACACTGACCGACATCTTTCCCTGCCCACTCCTCCTGACGTCCGTCCTCCAGATAGGAGACAGTCTGCAGAACCTCACGGTCTCACTTATTGTCCCCTGAGTTTGTTAAGACCCACTTCCTGCCCTTGTTCACCCCTCTTCGGTGCCCACCCCCCACCCCCAACCAGCAGTCGCATTGTTTTCTTCCCCAGATTGTTTAGCTCACTTATCTTGTCTAGATTGACATGCAGAGACATTAAGAAGCCCCAAAATAAGATAGAACAAAAGAAAGCAGTAAAGCAAAACAACAGTAGGAAAAACAATGGCAAAAGAAGAAAAAAGCCTATAAATAGTTTCAGATCTGTTGACATTTTAGGAGTGTTTTCCAGTGGAGTCTGATGCGATGCCACATCCTGGCGCAAAGTTTCTTTTTGGTTTTCCTCGGGAACTTCATTTCTTTGTTCCTCTTGCTGTTGTGTTGTATGCCCTTAGCATGTCCCCCAGTGTTGTGTGGTGAGATCAGTCACAATCCCCACACTGTGCCTCCATTGTTGATCCTTGAAGTGCTATGGGTCTGTGAGGAACGTCGTCATGTCTTGTGGTGGGGTCAGCCCTCTGGTACTTTCCGTGCATTGGCTGCTCTGAGCAGGAATATCATCCTGGGGTTTGGTAGGCCAGCATGTGCTCCACTTTCTTTCCTTCCCTCTTCCTTGGCTCCTGTCTGCTCTAATCTAGTGCCCTCTCTCCTGGAACTCTGGCTTCTGTGCTGCCCTCTCTAGTGAATTCTGGGGGAGGAGGGCTTCCATGTAGTTGACATTGGGGCATACCCTGCAGAGATTGGAATTCTTTATGGGAGTAGAAACCACCATTTTTCCTCTGAGTGGCTTGGAATTTCAAACTGCTGATCTTTGAACAGCCCAGTATGTAAGCCATTATGCCACCAGTGGCATATGTACAATGAAAAGGCAAAAACAAAAGCATACTGCAATCTAGATGACCATCTCCTTGATTGTGGTGACTCTTCAAATGCCTTCTCACTCTCATGTCAATCCAAGATGACCCTGCAGTTATTGGCAGTATTCTGATTCCATTCTCTACTGACAGTCATTGCGATTAGCATTATTCCATTTTCAGAGCGCGTGTGAAATAGAAAATTACATGATGCCATACATGGTGAATTAACAGGCCCTGCATTATCTCCAGCTATGAAACTGAAATTTGAGTTTACAGATCAGCAAATTGCTATAAATATTCTAATATCGTCATTTCCAAAGGTATTTTATAGCATCTTTTAATGTATTCTGATGTTTATGGCCATTTAGCAAAATATATTCTGACTGGTATTAAGTAGACTTGTGACTGCATGAAAGGATTGTCAGAATAGGGTCTAATAAACTAATACTGACCTATAAGATGATCTCTAATCGTTCATTCCAGGGAACTTCTCCGCATACTCTGAAAATGGTAAAAATTTACAGATGGCATAAACCAGAGAAAAACAACTATCAAAATTTACAGTTGAGATTCTTAGGATAGTATATCAGGGCCTGCTAATCTAGTGGAGTTACTTCCCCAATACTTAAAAAAAACTTGCATGAAAAAACAATATTAATATAGATATACAATCCTAAAGGCTTTACTTAACCATATGTCATATGAGAAGGACTTGAAACTTTCACTACTTTAATGGGACCAATGAGGTGCTGACTTTCCTTTAAGTGCAAGCAAATATTTTAAGACCAACTAGATATATTTAGGAGTGCATCTGTGGATGCATGTGTGGAGTTATATCTTCCAATCTGCAAACTATGTCTTATAGAAGACTGGGATAAATAAAGAGGATCAGTGTCTGGGACTTGGCATGTTCATTTTAGACCTTGAGATGTTTTCCTCCCAAAGCAGAAGAAAACTGTGTGGGAATATAATTGTTGTTTTCAAGTATCAGTCCAGCTATCAGAGGAAAAAGAAGATTACATTACTCTTGCGTTTGTTCTTCCAAATTTCATAACCGGAGCAGTGGGTGGAAGTTATTTGGAAGCAGATTATGGTTCAGTATAAGAAAACCTATGTATTGACATTTAGAATGCCATGGAGGAATATATTGGGCTTTTGGGGGGAAGCAGTGATTCTCTTGTCATAGGGAAAGTTTAGCATAGAGTGGGCAAACACTTTAGGTTGTTTTAGAAAGGTATTCTTTTACGTGTCTTGTACATCACTATCCTCACTGTATATCCCACAAGGGTCTGCTTCAGCTAGTTTTGAGAATTGTCATAGAATCTATTGCCCTTTTGAATATTCACAATATGCACCAGCATATCAGAAATTCCAAAAGTCTTACAATAAAGAAACCTGTGTGCAATAAAGAAACTTTGTGCGATTCAGCATTTTCCAAGTTTATTTAAGCTCCAAATTGCTCTAAATGGTAAGGAACAATTATACTTTAGAATACACATTGGAAAATGCAATTATGGAAGTGGGCAGAACCCCATGATTCCGCAGAGCCATCTTCTATGTATGTGTGGATATATGTGCTTGTTGTGTATAGTGAAGGATGGGTTTCATGACAAGTCTATTTATAGCTGACAATTGTGAAACAAATTTTTCATGAGGGTTGGTAAATTGGTAGGATGACGAATAAATAATCCTTTAACAATCCCAACTGCCTCAGGGAAAGTATAATTCTTTAACTTTCCCTCAGAGAGGTCATGAAAGCCAAATACATTCACCACACATCATCAACCATTCATCACAGGAGAAGTAAGGTTACAGCCTCAGTTTTTTCCCCTCTTCTTCTCTCCTTTCCTCCCCTGCTGTTCAGGCAAAATGCCAGTAATTTAAAAGCAGTTCTGGAGGGCAGGAGGGGATGAGAGGCAATGCAGTGTAATAGTTGAACCACATCTTAAACATCTGGCTTTATTTATAGATAAGTACCGTGCATAGAACATAATTAATGTGGCTGAAAATAACCATGTGTCTATTGAAACTTTAGATAGTGCCTCATGTATATGTATTTCTCCTTTCCAAAAACTTGATCACTCTGCTTTTCCCATCACCCCTTTAAGATCCAGTTATAAAGAGGACTTGCAAACTTGCATTTCAGCTTCTCTTCCTCGTCTCTCTTTTCTGTAGCTTTCTTTCTAGAAAACTACTATTTTGGCAAAGGTCGAGGACTGAGTCATGGATGTATTCTTACTCACGTCTTGTTTAGTTTGAAACAAGAATCTGAAACAGAATCTAATGCAGCTGTGGCAGGAAGTTATTTCTCTCTTGAAATGCTATCTCTACACATGCACACACCTGCACAGCTTTTTCTTCCCCCTTTGCACTTCTGGAAGCTTCTAAGTTAAGGAGGACATGTGGTTAGAAAGCAGCAAAGGAAATGCTGTTCTTGTTTTTTACAGAACTTTTAAAACTTTAATTTGTGAATAATACAATGCCAGCCTAGAAAACTTTTGTTTCCAGTTGCTCTCTGGCTGTCGACTACATTCCAACTAGGCATTAAAAGTCTTCAAATCTGATAACCTGCACAAAAAAGAATAAATATTTTTATGAATATTTTTCTACTTTAATACCCTTCAATATATTTTCCCAAAGAGCTAGCAAAAAATACCTGTGAAATGGGAAAAAACATGACATCAACCCTAATTTTAACTTTTACTTGTCTTTATTTTTTTTTGGCATCGCTGCCCTCTGGTGGTCGTGGGAGCTACCCAGCCTTGCTGCTGCTGGATTCGAACCACCAAGCTCGTGTCCTGCAGTCCTGGACTCAACCACTATGCCACAGGGACTCAGCCCTTTTACTTGTGTTTAAAGAACGGTTTTCTTTAATGAATAACTATATTCATCAGTAACATAAGAAATAAAAAGTAATAAAAAAGTAAGACCTAATTTCATTACTTTTAAGTGTTTTTTTTTTGTACCTGTAGAAGCCATTACTCAAATGACATTTTTTGGAAATGGGTGATTTCAAAGAAATAAAGCAGTACGCGCTATTGAAAAAAATAAAAAAGAGAAAATGAAAATAGTAGCCATTACATAGTCTCAATGCCTATGAACATAGTCATTGATAAAGTTTGAAGACATATTTTTCTAGTCCCTTTTAGTCTTTTCTGGTCAAGTATGCATATGAGTATTTTTTCAAGCTGGGAAGCCCATTGCTTGTACTGTTGATACGTCCATCTCGTGTCTATGAGGATGTGGTTGTTAGGTGCCTTGGAGTTGATCCCACATCATAGCAACCCTCTGTGCAGCAGAACGAAACCCAGCCCACACTTGGGCCATTTCACCTGTTGTCCTTGAGCCTGTAGTTGCGCCACTGTATCAATTCCGTTTCCTCGAGGGCAGTCTTCTTTTCTTCTGCCCACAGCATGATGACATTTCCCTGGGAGTGGTCTCTCTTGCAGCAAAGTCTCCCCATCTTAATCAGCACAGTAATTCAAATGTCTTCATTTTTCTTTGGTCTCGTTATTCAATGTCCAACTTTTACATGTAAAAGTTTCAAGTGAAATTAAAAGAAAATGAAAGGATGTTATTCAGACAGTGGTGATTTCATTTGTTTGATAAAATAGAATAACTTTTAATTTGTTGTCCAGGACAGGATTGATTTTTCCATCTCTAAACTATATTCCAGCTAGGCATGGAAACACCAGATATCATAGGCCCTCGCTTAACCTCCTTGCTTTTCAACACTTTGATGAGGTCTTCTACAGATTTGCTTAATGCAGTAGTTTGTTTGATCTTGTGACTGTGCCTTTCATGAGCTTTGTTTGTGGATACAAGTAAGATGATATGCTTAACAACTTCGATAATTTCTACATTTATTGTGAGTTGCTTATTAGATTAGTGGTCTGATTTTAGGTAGTTTTATTTTAAATGATGGGTGGTAGCATAGTGGTTATATCTTAGCCTAGAAATTGCAAGGTCAGTGGTTGAAACAATCTTAGGAGAAAGAAGAGTCTTTACTCCCACAAAGAGTTACAATTGGGGCTGAGCCCCGGTGGCCTAGGTGGTTGAGTGCAGGACTGTGGCCCACGGGCTTGGCGGTTCAAATCCAGTGGAGACTCTCAGGAGCAGCACTGGGTAGCTCCCACGACCACCAGAGGCAGTGATGCAAAACAAACAAACAAACAAACAAAAAGAAAAACCTTTAAAGAGTTACAATCATGGAAACTCATAACGGATTTCTACCCAGTCCTACAGCCTTGCTCTCCGTTGGAATTGGCTGAATGGCAGTGAGCCAATTTGTTTGTTTTGAGTACTTTGAGTTACGGTGTGTCCTGAAGACTGCAGTACATGATCTTCATCAGCTCATGTTCAAGATCTCCTCACTGTCAGCACGCAAGGTTGTGTGATCGGATGTGGCAAATATCAATATGTCATACAGTTTTTCATGGTCATGAATATCTTTTAAACATAAAGTTGCTAAATTTAGTTTTATCATGTAAATCACCAAAAATATTTTTAACTTATATTCAAGTTGGCAATTTCGACAGCTCAGGCTTCATTTTTATTTAGTTATAAATTTCATAGGATGTAAATCCTTTAAAATGAATATTTTTGTTCATAGATGATTATATATTTAAGGTAAATTCCTATGGGTTGAGTTAATGAATGGCAGTGTTACTTTTCAATGTGTCATTACTAGTTATTATGAAATTCTACTTCAGCAACAGCAGCCAGTATTGCCATGGTCCCTATATCGATAACGGATGAGAGATCCTGATTTCTGGTTCTTCTGCACCAACATCTTTCATGAGCTCATTTGGTTAGAACAGGACAGTCAGAAAAGCTTAGAGATGGAAAAAATCAATCCTGAGACTCTGAAGTAAATTTGAAAGAAAATTAAAGGATGCTATTCAGACAATGGTGATTTCATTTGTTTGATAAAATATAATAATTTTTAATTTGTTGTCTGGGGCAAGATTGATTTTTCCATCTCTAAACTTTTGTAACTCCTTCCTGTTCTAGCAGACCCCTGAGCTAAAACAATAGAATTTAGTAGCAGTTTACCTGAGTAACTGTCCTCCTTTTTCCCCACCTTCCACTCCAGGGGGCCCATATGGTGTGTCACAGAAGTGAAAGGATTGCAGTGGTCTTTCATCTTCAAATGACTCACCTCCACGTGTCCTGACTCTGCCATTGCACGTGTCATTAGTGCAGTGTACTAGCTCTATGTCATACAATAAACACAGATACTAATGTAAAGAAAACACAGGGAATCCTTTCATGACTATTAGGGTAGTTGCACACCTGGGAATCTTATTCCATGAAACTTTTCAATGAAATAACTTTCTTCCTTTTTCCCTGTATTCCTTCACCTTTGCATTCAGACAGCAGGGGTTGGAATATTTAAAAACAGCTAATTACCAAGTAACATTTCTAGAATTAACTTTAAATAAACTTTAAACATGAAGGTATTTCCCAAAGGGAATGTACTCCGTGTCTGTGATTCCAAAAAACAAACTAGGTGATCTCTTCATACTGCGTTACACTAAGAGTATCATGAGCTATTTCAAGAACTTGAACTTCCCATGACCATGAATTTTAAGTTCTGTTTGTAGTCTTGCTTTCAATTCAGAAATTAAAAGTTGTCTTTGTTGCTAGTAAAGGGAGTGTTTACTTTTCCTTAGGAACATATACAACCACATAAAAACAATTGGGGGAAGTTAAGTTTTAAAATTTTAATGGAGGACAATGGCCAGACCAGATGCTAAGTTATTGACCTAGGGCATGACGGCCTTTCAGCATATAGAATAGCTATTACTCCTTTTAAGATCTTGAAAATCAGACATAAGAAGTTTTCAACAAGCTCTAACTCAATGTTGGTTTCCTTCGGTACTGCACTAAGAAGAAGCCAACTGTGAACTTCCCAGGAACCCTTATTGAATTAGGATTTTAAAACATTTGCTGAGTCATTTTCTTCCCTTTTCCTACGAAAATCCTCTTTTGGTAAGCTTAAAGGAAATAAAGTATGAACATAATAAATATACCCCAAACAACACTTTAGTTTATGACTATTGCATGCCAGCTTTTAGTAGGTCCATAATAAAAAATTTTAGAACAACTCCCATGTAGTAACTTCAGTTTTTTTCCATTGTATGTTAACTCCATGTTGCAGTCTTACACCTTGTGCATATAAATAGGATGCTCTTTAAACTTAGGGTTCTTCTTATTATGCTAATAAAGTCATGCCACAGTAATATGGGTCCTAATGTAATCTCTTCTGAATAGCATCTTATAAAAACCACAATAGATGTAGATACACAAGGTGGAACCCATGTATGTAAGGGAAAACCAATGATTTCTACCAACCAGGGAAAACCAATGATTTCTTGGGGCCACTAGCCAGGTTAAATCCTTCACTGGAAATGTCCTGACTTGTGTTCCACTAGAACTGTTGTCCTGATTTGAACTGTAAGACAATAAATTCTACTTTTTCAGGCTACACATTGTTGGTAATTTTTTTTTATGGCAGCACGAGGAAATCAACATAGTATAACAGATAAATATCCAGCTTATCTGAAAATAACTCAGTAGCTTTCTACAGACTATAATTTAATTAGTTCTTAATCTGAATAATTTTGTACAATCCCAGTAACCGAAGACAATTGATGCCTCAAAGAAAAGCTATCACCATTGCTGGGGAAAGAAAAAAAAAGTTCGTTTCTGTGTTTATGATCATGCAGATAAGAGTGTTGCCTTCACAGATGTTATTTTTTTCAGCCCATATGTCTAGTGGCCTTAGTTGTGCAGTTCTATCACACGCCTTGCATTATAAAGAGATGACTCTAATTGGGCAAATAGATTTTTCCAAAGATATTTTCTAGGTGGCATTTGGTAACCACTACTTGGCATTCTTTCTTACCATCTTGAAGTAACCCCTCTATCCATACCAGGTTTGTGGATTAGATTTGCAATACAAAGGATTATAGACTTAATAAATAATCTGGCCAGCCTTTACAAGACTCTTATCCCAGAACCTCTTATCTCTTTGGAATGGAGATTGTCTGCCTGGGTGGTCTCCTGCATGCCATTCAAGACCAATCTACGTGATGACAGTAAGGGCCTTGGTAGACACACTGAATTATAACATGGAAAGGATATTTACAATGGAACTAAAACCATAGTTCTCATTCCTCCATATGGCAGTTTTATTGATTATTCACTCCACCATCTCATATGAAGGGAGTATAGGAGAGGCAACTGAATGCATGTATTTATTGATTCATTTCAACTACATCCACTGAATACCAACAATGTTCTTAGTTCGCTGGTAAACTAAATGTATGCGTGCCATTTTCTATCTTTTATGAGTTCATGATCGGTGGAAAATCAGCTCAACTAAACTTTGAAATATTCCCCTCCCCCCAAAAAAATATCCCCCTCCCTCTGCCGAGTCTATGTCATTTTGCAAGTCTTTTGGGGACTTTACCATAGTCTATCTTACTTTTTTTAAGCTCTAATAACAGTAGCTAAATTGTTCAGCTGCTAATGTAAAAGTTGGCTGTTCAAAATCACCAGATTTTCTGCAGGAGAAAGATGCATAGTTCTTATGCATAGTTTCATAAGTATCATAGCCTTAGAAACTCTATGAAGTTCTACTTGCCCTCTCAGATCACTGAATGAGTCTGAATTAATTAGATGCCAACAGGTTTTTTTGTTTTTACTTTAGAGTTTTTTTTTTTGGGGGGGGGGGGCATCACTGCCTCTGGTGGTCATGGGTGCTACCCAGTGCTGCTCCTAAGAGCCGCTGCTGGATTGGAACCGTCAACCCCGTGGGCCGCAGTCCTGCACTCAACCACTTACTCCACATGGGCTCAGCCCGACTTTAGAGTTTTATGTGTGTTTCTTTTATTCTACTTGCTAAGCATTGGAATTCTATAAAGTAAATATAGTGTCTTCTTTGTCTGTGTATCTCTGATTTTCAGTATAGTTCTTAGTTTTAAGTATACATTTAAAATAAACTTCAAAATGGATGGAATGATCTGATTAAATAGAAAAATCTCATGGTGTTTCCAATAAAATCTATATGACATTGACTACTAATTAGAATTTCTAGGATCCTGTTTTTCATCTGTAATTGAGGATGGAACATAAAGTCATAACACATTTAGATGCATTGCAATTTAAAAAATGTACAGCACTGTACCAATGTACAGTGTATTGGTACAGTGTACCAATGTGCAATGTACAATGTACAGTAATTACTCAAATATCAATAAAGATTTCCTTCCTTATAATACTTGTTTGAAATTGTTTTAAAATTCAGTGTCTAATGAAAGCACACAATTTAGTTTATCCATTAAAATGTTTAACCTCTGTGTGGTTCTTAGAATGTGAATTATTAATGTTAATACTATTCTATTCTGGGTATGATAAAGATAGTATGTACTTTTGGAAGGAAACTATAAATCATTTTCCTGGGTTGTCTTCAGGAAGAAATAAGTGGTTTTTATTATCATTTCCTTCTCTGCTTTCCATTAATAATGCATCCCAGAGGAACAACATTCCTTATGTTTAAACACTCAGTCTGTACCTTAGAGTTTTAGAAGAAATGTGAACAGAAAAGTGAAAATCAGTCTTTGTTTTGTTCAACGCTTTTTTCCTTCGCAATTTTGTGTTTTTCACATTATTTTTCATCCTGGTGTTAATTTGTATTTTTCTTTCCATCTCTACGTTTTTGTTGTGGGGTCATGTAGGATAATATGGACAATGGTGTTTGGAAGTAGAGAGCGTGCTGAAGAAGCTGCAGAGACCTGAAAAACACTAGTGAAATAAATTGTGTGCATCTCAGATTGTGCCAGCCAGCCTCCAGTCAGGGTTGCATGTTTGCATCAAGGTTTCAGTCTTTAGACACAGTGAATGAACATATTGTCCATTCGTTGTAAGTGGAGGATCAAAGCATTTGCTCTTGGATTTAAGGTAGACTTCTAAAAGTTTCGATGACTCACATAAAAAAGTTATTCATAGATTTGTTATTAGTGCAGTCTAGACAATAGATTTGCTAGGTAATTATAGTTCTACTCTGTCATAGAGAGTAGGAATCAACTCTGACAACGTGTGTGTGTGTGTGTGTGTGTGTGTGGTAATGTCTTAAAATTGAACCCGGTGGTCATATACTTGATGTCAATTTCATGACTGGGAGTGGAGGGGTGGAGTCTACCTGTCACTCTGGAGATAGCCAGTGAGGCCTCTGTATGGGGCATGGCTTTCTCTGAGAATTCTGGGAAGTCTTGCACTATTTTCCTCGTGGAGATGAGAAAAATCTCCCTAGTTGTTGGGAGATGCTTCACTGACAAGATGGCAGCGTTCGAAGAACTGGAGGTGCCGGAGAAGTCACATGGTCTCACCCTGCTGGAGCCAGATCTCTGAAGCCAGAGGAGCCACAGGGAGACCCCTGCCAGCGCTCAGATGCTTTTGCTGCTTCTACTGCCACTGGACACACAAAACTCTGCACCCACTGGCCTATGACTTCATGAGTTGGAAGGGGACTTTATGGACTGGCGTTGGACATATGGGCTAACATCGAACTTGTGACCTTGAACTGGACTGGGTTGGGATGCTTTCTCAATGTTTCATTCCTCTTGTATATGAATCTTTCCCTTATATCCATATGCATGTCTAAGGATTTGTTCCTCTGACTAACACAAACCCATATATTGATGTTTATACTGCTATAAGAGTAATGTATTATCTTGCTAATATAAGTTTGTTTAGCAATGATGCGGTGTTCACAAAATATGATAGCACAGAAGATGCAAAAGTAGTCTGGGCAAAGAACCAATAGTTAGAACTCTTAGACATTTATTTCAATTTTTAACAAAGAATCAGGATTAACTTCCAATTATTAAGGTGTTAATAATTTTAAACAAATAAAACCAAAAGTCTTTACAATTGGTCCATCATGTGAAAAGGAAAAATATAAATGAGACCGGTAAGTATTTCAGTTTACTTGAATTCACAATAAATACCCATAGAAGCAGCAGTCAAGAAGACAAATGACTTACGTCCTTGAACTATTAAAAAACAGATGTCGCTTTAAAGTCTAAGGTATCATCAGGAGCAACGTTGGGTAGCTCCCACGACCACCAGAGGGCAGTGATGTCCTCCCCCTCCAAAAAAAAAAATAAAGAAAGACTAAGGTATACCTAACCCAAATCATAGAATTTTTAAATGCCTCATATAAAAGAGGACTTCAGAAACTTCATGAAAAAGTGTAAGTAAAGGATAATGAAGTTTTTGCCAGAGCTTTCTGAAGCTCCTACAGACACAAGCTAGAAAATGAAAAAGGGAGATTGGAGAAAAATTTACATTTTTCATTTTAGTGTTAGCATAAATATTGGGTATACTATAGACTAACAGAAAAATGAACACATTTGTCTTGGAAGAAGTACAGTAGAATGCTCCTTAGAGTGCTAGAAGAACCAGTCCATGGAGACAAATCATGCTTAGTGAAGTGAAGGGTCAACAAAAAAGAGGAAGATCCTCAATGAGATGGATCAATGTGGTGGCTGAAACAGTGGGCTGAAACTTCACAACTCTTATAAGGACCAGGCAGCATTCTCCTTCTGTTGTATATGGTGGCTATGAGTTGAAACTGATCGAATGGTATCTAGACATAACAATTTAAAATAACCTTATAAAGCTTGATGTGGTAAAGTATGAAGCTCAGTTACCCAAAGCTTAAACACAGAGCTTGAAAATGGCTCTTCCCAGTTTAGTCATTAGTAGGTGAAACAAAACCTAATGGAAACAGAATTGGTAAATTTTGGGCGCATTGGAAGAATTCGAATGGGGAAAGTGGACTGACTGATGGATGCCCCATTAGAAGTGCAGCCTCCTTAGAAAACAAGGGAAGTATTCATGTTACATAGAGACCAAATCTCGCTCTTTAAAAAACAACAAAAATAGAGCCGGGGGACAGCGAGAGCAGGGTAGCGGGTCGTGGGTGTGGGCTATGGGCAAGGACTGCTACCAGATGCTGGGCTTGGCCCGTGGTGCGTCAGACGAGGAAATCGAACAAGCCTACTGCCGCCAGGCGCTGCGCTACCACCCATCCATGAACAAGTAGCTTGGCGCCAAGGAGAAGAAGTTCATGGAGATCGCCGAGTCCTACGACGTGCTCAGTGACCTACACAAGCGCGAGATCTTTGACAGCTACGGGGAGGAATGCCTCCACGGTAGTTGTCCCAGAGTCAGGAGCAGTGGTGGTGCTGATGGGACCTCATTCAGCTACACATTCCATGGAGACCCTCAGGCTATGTTTGCTAAGTTCTTCGGTGGCCGAAATCCCTTTGATATTTTTTTGGGCAAGGAAAAGGAGGAGAATGTATGGACATCGACGACCCGTTTTCTGGCTTCCCCATGGGCATGAGTGGCTTCACCAACATGAACTTTGACCGTTCCCATCCCATCCAGGAACCCACCTGAAAGAAACAAGATCCCCCTGTCACCCACGACTTCAGAGTCTCACTGGAAGAAATCTACAGTGGCTGTACCAAAAAAATGAAGATCTTCCACAAGCGGCTGAACCCCGACAGAAAGAGCATCCGCAACGAAGACAAAATCTTGACCATCGAAGTGAAGAGGGGATGGAAAGAAGGGACCCAAATCACCTTCCCCAAGAAAGGAGACCAGACTTAGTCTTTGTTTTAAAGGACAAGCCCCACATCTTTAAGAGAGATGATTCTGAAGTCTTTTACCCAGCCAGGATCAGCCTTAGGGAGGCTGTGTGGCTGCATGGTGAATGTCCCCACTCTGGATGGCAGAACCACACCCTTCGTGTTCAAAGATGTCATCAGACCTGGCATGCGGCTCGAAGTTCCTGGAGAAGGCCTCTCCCCACCCCAACCCCCAAACGCCCAAGAAGCACGGGGACCTAATTATTGAGTTTGAAGTTATCTTCCCCGAAAGGATTCCCCAGACATTGAGAACTGCATTTGAGCTCGTTCTTCCTTTCTAGCCACCTGCATGCCCCAAGTACTGACCAGGGACCTTTCAAAACTCAAGGATTTCCAGCTTGTTCCACCAGTTGTGGGTCCACGAAAGGGCCGGAGAGCCGGGGAGTGGGGGGGTGTGAGGGGTGTTTCCTTACTGCTGAATGTTTTCCAAAAAATATATTAGAATCTCTCAAAAAAAAAAAAAACAAAAAACAAAACAGTTTTATTGCCATATAATCACAAATCTTAAAATTCAATAGTTTGATTAGATTAAGAATTGCTGTGTCATCACCACAATCAATTTTAGAACTTTTTCATTCTTTTAAACATAAGTATTAGCTCTCCACTTCTCTCAACCTCCCGTCGAACCCACAGGACTCATTTAACAGTTGTCTCTATAGATTTAGCTATCTTGTATTTCCTAAACAGAAAAATATTTTTTGAAAAGTAAGAAAAATAAAAAAGTTAAACAGATATAAGTCTCAGTTGAGAAGAAAGCAGAAAGCATTAAAGACTAGAACAAATTTGAAATGTGTCAAAAGAGAAGTCAGAGGATAAGATGTTAAATCTTGGGCTGAGTCCCGGTGGCTTAAGTGGTTGAGTGCGGAACTGCAACCCACGATGGGCTGGGTGGTTCAAATCCAGCAGTGGCTGGTTAGTGCACACGACCAACAGAGGCAGTGATGCCCACAAAAAACAAACAAAAAACAAAGATGTTAAATTTTAAACTAACTTTATCTGCAATCAAACTTTCCAATACATTCTGCACAATAGCAAGGCTATTCACTTCCCTGTTCTGTTGCCAGAAAGAATTCATCAGAGACTTAATCCACAAATATTCCCCACCCCACTTTTATTTTTAAAGCAGAACAGATTTTCAAGGGACCAAAAGGGAGATCAATTGATAATACATCTTAACCTAAGTAAATCTGCCATTAATGATTTTACAGTGTTCTCTATGTGATAACAATGCTATTCACATCCCTCAGTTACATAGTAAGTCGGAATTCACTGGAAGCTTAATTCATTTATGGGCCCAGCAAAGGGATTTTTGGCTTCCACTGTCATCCATAGCCTTCTGCAAACCAGGTGTTCGCGATTATGCTCTGATATGATTCCCACCTTTGATCTCACCAGTTGGACTTAATTGAGGTCTCGCTTAGATTTAAGGACAAGCTGTCATGACTCCAAATGCTATTCTTTGTGTAAGCAAACACAATCTTGTTTCTTTTCTATAATACACTGTAGAACTAATTGTTTAGTGATATCTTCGTGTGGGCAAGCATTGATAAACAAGTCAGAAACAGTAGTGCCCCAGAGAACATTGCTTTGAGTATGTGTTCCTTTTGCTGCTTGAAAATATTTACGCAGGCTCCTGAAAGGCTCATGAGGCACATTGTGCCTTTTCTGAGTCTTCTATTCCAAGTTTCAAGCCATAATTTTTCCATTTTTGTTACCATTCTTGCATATTCACTTTTACAAATTTAGATGTTCTGGTTGTGCTGTGTTCACCATGGTAAAGTGTTTTGAACCAGTTTGAGGCTTCAGAAACCCCTAAAACTCCTGCCGCATGAGCTGAAAATAGACATTCATTTCTTCAACCATTGACCAACTTATTCATTTGTTCAGTTAGAATGTATTGAGTATCCATTTGAGTATTGCTGATTGTTGAAGGGATATAAGTAGGAGTTAAAAGTTCTTTATAATCTTACTTGTATGTGTTGGGGAATGAATAAAGAAATGTACTTAAGGTATAAGAAGCTAATATAAGTAGATCATAATTTATAATAATGACCTTGCAAATGAAAGATTCTGATCATCTTTTTTTCTGTACTTTTTTCTTTTTAAAAGTCATTTTATTGGGGACTCTTATAGACTTTATCCCAATCTATCCATTCTGTCAAGCATATTTGTACATGTTTCCATCATCATTTTCAAACAATTTTATTTCTACTTGACTCCTTGATATCAGCACATTTTCCCCATCCCTCTCCTCCCTTATGAATCCTTGATAATTTATAAATGATTAATATTTTGTCATGTCTCATACTATCCGATGTCTCCCTTCACCCACTTTTCCATTTTCCACCCCCTGGGGGGTGTTATATGTAGATCCTGTGATCGATAGTATAAATATATTTACATATACACATGTCTGTATTTATACCTCCATAAATGCCCTTTTTCTTCTAGTTCTTTGCTCTGTTTTTTACTTTCCCACTATTCTGTTTGACTTTCATGCAGATTTCAGTAATTCCTTGCTGCTACGTTGCCCTTGATCAAGCCCGACCAGGCATCTAATATCCTCCTGGGCATAGATTTTTAGATCATGTATTGTACCCTAGTCTCTGTGCTTCTTGATACTCCACCTCCTGTTTCTCGCCTCTTCTTTTCCTGGGCTTTCCCAGAACCCTTGGTCCTGTTGTTCTCTACTCCAGATTGTTTATCCCACCTATCCTATCTAGATAGACATGCAGAGACACTAATAACCACAAGAAGAAGAGAACGAAACAAAACAACAAGAAAAAAACAAAACCAAAACATCAACAAACAATGACAAAGAAGTAAAGTTTATAAATAGTTTCAGGTCTGTTTGTTGACTTTTAAGACTCCTTTCCAGTACAGTCTGTTGGGGTGCCATGTTTGATGCTCCTCAGAGACTTCATTGTTTTGCTCCCCTTGCTGCTCTGTTGCATACCCTTAGTGTTTTGTCCTAGTGTGGTGGGGTCAGATCAGGCACCATTTCTGCACTGTGTCTTTAGTGTTATCCCTAGAAGCACCATGGGGATAGTGAAGAACGTTGTGTCTCATGGTGGGCCAGGTGCTATGGTTTTCTCTGTTCATTGGCTGCTCTGAGCAGGAATATCGCCCTCAGGGCTTGGTGGGATAGGGTCTGTACTACTTTCTCCTTTCTTTGCTCCATCCTGGACATTTTTCAAACTAAAAAAGTCTGGTACTTGTGAATATGATTCTTTAAGATTTAAGGTCTTTGAAGAACTATCGGTTATTAAGAGGTTATACCACGTAGTATGGACACCCTTACAACATCTCTGGGAGATCCATGATGTCAGCAGCCAGTTCTGTGCAGACAATGAAAGGATAGGAGGGGGAGGAAAGAGTATATCGATTGTGATCATCTTAGAAGGCCAAAAAATAATTGATTTTACGTGGATAAGTTAAAGTGTATTGTTATAAGATTTAGAAACCAACCAACAGAAAAAAATGCCAAAAAAGGGGGAACTAGTCTATTTCCTAATAACTTCTCCTTCTAGGTCTGGATACTACTGAAGGCAGTGTTTGCATCTTTTTAACCATTCCCCAAAGAATTATGTGCTCCTCAATTTGTACCATATCAATATGGCAGTTTTGGCATCCTCAAAGGACACAACTTGTGTTTCTTTGAAATTCACTTTAGGTTTGGGGAAAGAAAAAAATCTGAAGGGGAATGGTCATATCTGTGTGGTGGGTGATGTAAAGTTTCCCAATGAAACCTCAAGAATTCCTCGGAAACCTAGGAAAACCACTGCTACCATGAAAGTCTGAGAAGATGTTTTGTTGTGATGCTCAAAAAACCCTCAAAACAAGCCAAAAAACCTCAGTGAAACATTCCTACCTTTTTTTTGTCACCAATAGTCTTTTATTTCCTTCAATCATTTTAGTCATAAGCACTTGTGATCATGCTGTGTCCTATAAGAAAATCTATTACTATTCATTATCTCCAAAATCATTTGCTATAATTTTCTGAGCCAGTCATTCTTGCTTTGAATTTAACTGGCTTGGCATATACTTCAGAAGCTACTGTTTTGATTGGCTCTTTTGTTGGAAAGCCCCTTTTATAATCTAAGACAAGTGTATCTACTGATTGCAGATATACGTTATACACTTTAAAAAATAGATGCATATATGGACTGGAATAGTTGGAATACTTGTTTGACATAGCCTAGCACTAAGCTCATCCAGTAAATGTTGCAACAGTACACTGTCACGGAACTGCCAGAAGTTCAGGCTGGATACATAAGAGGACTTGGGACCGTATTGCTGATGCCAGGTGGATCTTAGCTGGAAGCAGAAAATACCAGAAAGATGTTTGCTTGTTTTTCATTAACTATGCAAAAGCATTTAACTTTGTGGACTTGCATAAACTGTGGATAACCTTGAGAAGAATTGGAATTCCAGAACCCTCCGTTGTACTTCTGAAGGAATTTGTACATGGATCAAGAGGCAGTTGTGCAACAGAGCAAGGTAATACTGTATGGTTTCAGATCAGGAAGGTTTTGCATCAGTCTTGTATCATGTCACCATACTTTTTCAATTGAGAAGCTGGATTATATGAAGAAAAGTGTGGCATTGGCTTACTAACAACTGACAACATGCAGATGACATAACCTTGCTTGCTGAAGGAAGGAGGACTTGTAGTACTTGCCAGTGAATATCCAGAACTGTAACCTTCAGTATGAATTGCAACTCAATGTAAGGAATACTCAAATCCTCATAACTTTATCATCATAAATGGTTAAAGGGTTGAAGTTGTCAAGGATTTTGTCTTGCTTGCATTTATAATCAGTACTCTTAGGACAACAGTTAAAAGATCAAAGAATGTATTGAACTAGGTAGATCTTCTGCACAAAGCCTCTTCAGAGTATTGAAAAGTAATACTGTTATTTTGAGGACTTAGGTAAGTGTGCCTGACCCAAACCATGGTATTCTCTATGTGTCATACATATGAAAGTTGGACACTGAATAAAGGGAATGAATGCATTTCGATTGTGATGCTGGAGAAGAATATTGAAAGTACAAGGGACTACAAGAACAAACTGGTCTCTTTTGATAGAAGCATAGCCAGAGTGTTCCCTCAAGTCAAGGTTGTCCAAACTTTGTCCTCCATATTTTGAACATGTTGTCAGAAGAGACTAGTACTTAGAGAAGGACATAATGTTTGGTAAAGTAGAGGGCCAGTGAAGGAGAAGAACTCCCTCATCAGGAAGTATTGACATTGCAGCTGCAAGATTTGCCTCAAGCATAGGAACAATTGTAAGGATGATGCAGAACTGATTTGATGGTACAATAACTTACTGACTTACTTGCTTTTTTTTTAATCATGGCAAAGAAAGGATAATAGGATCCATCTCTACCCTTGACCATTCCTCCCAACCAGAAAGAAAAACCCATTTTTCCCTTTCTCCTGATGTCACTTCTCATTTATATAAGGGGGAAAGTTATTAATCTAAATTTTCTAAACTTTGATTAAAAAATTTCTCTGTAAAAAGCCAAATAGTAAATATTTAAATTATGGGGCCATATGATCTCTGCTGCAACTACACTCACTCTATCCTTACAGTTCCAAGTCAGCCATAGAGAGTGTGCTAGGCCCGTGATTAGAGAAATCCAGAGACACTCATATGTGTGTGAGAGAGAACTTTATATCAAAGAACAATTGTATATTGAGAAAACACCAATCCCAGTCCAGATCAAGTCCTTAAGTCTGACATTAACCCATATGTTCACCACTAGTCTATTCATTCCTCTTGAGACTCGTACAGCACATGCAGTGCTGCCAAATGCAGGAAGATCACAGGCTGATGGGTGGAAGTCTTAGGGACCCTGGAGCCATCGTGGAAACATCTAAGCACTGATATGGGTCTCCAGGTGGCTCCTCCAGATCTCTGGGTGTCTCAACACCAGGCAAGTGAAGCAGGAAGAAATAGTTAGTTCACCTCCAGGAAGAAAGTGAGGAAGTACTCAGAATACTCATGTAAAGGCCATGTCCACAAGGAGGAATCATCAAACTGTGACCTGATTGACAGGACAGACTCAAATCCTAGGACTATTTATCAAGTTTACATGAAATTATGTAACTAGCACAGACAGTAAGCAAATGAGTGTGACTATAATTGAGTGAAAATTTACTGTCAGACAATGGGATTTAAATCTCATATATAATTTTTATTATTTTTATTTATAACAGTCATTTGAGCATGTAAAACTTTCACAATTACTTGACTTTATGGACAGTATCCAACTTTTGGCAACAGTTTGCTTACTGTGTGTACTTGATTTGAGAACAGTCCGAGCCAGTAGCAGTAATTCCATTGTTATGTCCCAGAGAGTACTACTTACCTGTTTTCCCTTCTCTTTTTGTTCAAGTGGATTGTATTTCCCTCTGCCTACGAAATGCTCGTAGGAGAAATGATTTGACCAAGAACACCCAAAGGAACTGCTCTTTATAAAGCGTAGCAAACATTGAAGACTTTTCCTTTTAATTAGTTAGTAGAAACATGTAATATATTATTCGTACTACCTAACTTGTGTCATAATGGAGAGAAGTTCACCACTTGAGGACTGAGTAGAGGGTGTTTCTGGCCTTTGGAAGGGGTTCAAAGCAGTTAATTTATTTACTTTGAATAAAGTGTAAAGATAGGTAAAATGAGTAAGTTTGAGAAATAGGAATAATGAGTGAGTTTGGGGGTTATTGTGATTTGACATTAGACTGTAAATTGAATTCACTTCCTTAACACCAGGTAATCTTAAAAAAAACAACAACAACCCATAGTCTCTAATACCCTGCATTACTGTTTTAAAGATGGAGATAAAAAATGATCTCACAAAATAAAAAAGGAAGAAATCACATAAATTGCTTGTATCTACTGTGTGCAATCAGTCAACTATTAAGTAATATATTACTTTAATTAGTTATTAAGAAATAAACACTTTAACAAAATTTCCAAGTGTTTTGAGCAGTTTGAGTTCCTTTTCATGGACTTTCATAACTTTTTTACAGACACTGTACGTATGGGGGGGTACCCACTGTACGTATGAGGGGGTACCCACCTCAAAACCAGAATTGTACTGGGTGGAGGAGAGCTTTCTTAGTACACATTTTCCACTAGGTGAGCATCCAGCAATTCACTCTGAGTTAGTGCCCGGTGGTGTCGCCTGGGAAAACTCTTAATGGTCACAGTGATTTTTTTTTTTTTTTGTAAAAGCAATATCACTCAAACCTTGTACTTTGTGATGGCCAATTTAAGAGAATAGTGTGTGGCTATGCAATCTTGTTTCCTGCTAGGGAAACTGTTGTGTTGTTGAGCATAGCTTTCAAGGACAGTGCGATGGGTAAAAACGCAAGTGTATGAGTGGTTTCCTCCTTTCAAAAAAGGTAAAATGTTGATTTATAAGAAACCTCATTCTTGACATCCATCAGTTTCCCAAATAGGCAAAAATGTTGATTCATCGTACATTTGGAGTTTGTTCCACCGAGTCAGAATGTTAATCAAACTTTCTATTTAGAGGTTCTGAAAAGATTTTGTAACAGTGTCTCACAAGAAATGCCTGATTTGTGGCAGAAGAGGGACTGGTTTTGCCACCATGACAATGGACCTGCTCACACAGCCATCTCAGTTTTGGGTCAAAAACCAGCATGCCTCACACACCTTATTCACCTGATCTGACTTTGTTTTGTTTCTGCGAATGAAGAAGGCTATGAAAGGACAGCGATTTGATGACATAGAAGAGGTGAAGAAAAAACAAGGGATGTGCTGCCAGCCATCCAAACAGTTTGAAAACTATTTTCAAGAATGGAATTGCAGATTTGACAAAGGTATTAAGTGTAATGGAAAGTATTTTAAAGTGTTTTGATAGTGTTGTTTTGTAAAATATTTAAATACAAAGCTTTGGGAAAGAAATTCCACTTTTTGTTTGTTTGTTTTGTACCCCTCATATGCATTTGTGGGCATAAGGAATATGTGAGATGTAGTACTAATTAAAATCAAATTGCTCAATGAGGCTTAATAATAAGAAGAAGATAGAAGAAAATGGAAAGCCATATGGTAAAAAAGATTGAATATGCTACTTAATTTTAGGAAACAATATAAGTGGAAAGGATATAGTGATGTTAAGACTTTCTTTTTAAAAAATTTAAATTATTTTTAATTTAATGACATGTTCCTTCTTATCTGCACCCAAACTCATACTGCACAATGAGTTTTGGATTGCAAAAAAAGATGTATCCTTGCACCTGTCTTTGAGTGTGTGTCCACTAATTGAACAAACACAAACACAAGTGCAGGTAAGACTTTCAAGAGAGAATTTCATTCAAAATGTGGAAAATTCAGAATCTAACTGATCAGCAAGTAGAGTCAGCAACAGTGAGTGCTTGCAGTAGAATAAAATAATTGGTAGACCATATTATCCTCACCTGTAAGAAGTACTCTGGCTGTATTTCTTCAGAGCTAGATTGTTTGGAGGTGTTTTCCCCCAGCATTTCATGATACTTTCAATATTCTTCATCAGCATCATAATTCAAATGCATCAATTCTCCTTTGTTCTTTTTTTATTGATTATTCAACTAGCACGTATATATATGAGGGAAATGAAATATCATGGCTTGTGTCAGATATACTTTAGTCCTCAAATTAGGCTGTATACTTTGTAAAACTTGAAGGAGGTTTTATTTAGCAGGTTTACATAATGCAATGTGCCCTTTAATTTCTTGGTTGCTTCATCCATGATGCTTGATTATGGATTCAAGCATGAAGGAATACTTGACAACTTCAGTTGTGAGGATTATGAAAAGCTTGTGAGGTTGGGTAGAGTGGTAATTGTCATCATAACACACTTTGTATGTTTAATGCACAATGTCATGCACTATGACTTTGTATATTTAATGCACTATGTCATGCAGCAAACAATACCGGGGGCAAGGTTCAAAATCTGATCTAATACTAAGTCACTTATAAAAACAAACCACTATCCCTAGTTGCCAAAAAAGCACTGGGTTCTTTCTCTCCTTCCTTCCATCCTGCCAACCATCCTCACTCCACAATTGTGTAACCAAAAATTTAATATTGCATTTTTACTCTGAATTTCTTGAAACTAATATTTCAATATTCACATGTTGATTTATGATAAATAATTTAAAACATCAGATTTTGAAAGTAATCCATTTAATAAATTTAATAGTAATTTGAGCATTCAAATTATCATCTGACAGAGTATGATGTCTTAAGAGCTCCTTAAACCCTAACATGATGATAGATTATAACATGATTATAGATTGTAGATTATAGAATGCTATAGAAAACATTTTTTGAATTGTAAGCATAACAAATTATTTGTAAATCCCACTTCAGAATAATATGCAAATAAGCACATTCCCCACTCATCCCTTTCCTTAGTTTTTTCTTGGTATCATGGGGAATAGTCCCTCACCAACACAACAAAATATTACACAAAATGATGAAGTATTGGCATATAATATGCACGCATCCTCCCATATTCTTCAAATCATCTCTAGATTTTTTGTGATGTATTCAACATGAATGTTATAGAAATAGCATTTTTTGTTACCTTTTCGCCAGTGAGGGATTGTTTTGACCACTTAAATATTCCTTAACTCCCTGTGTTAGTTCTGGTAGATAAGAGAAACTTTCATAAACATTCAGAAGCATAAGAGAGAGTTTTCTATCATAGGGTAATTGTACATTAAGAGAATATCCTAGCCAAGTCCAGATCAAGTTGATAGATCTGATATTACCCCATATATCCGATACCCATCTATAAATTCCTTTTCAGACTCACACAACACATGCAATGATGCTAAATGCAGGAAGATCACAGACTAGTGGATGGAAAGTCTTGTGGATCACGGTGCATGCACTCACTGCTGTCAGGGGTCTCCAATTGGCTCCTTCAGCTCCAGGGCCCTAGTATACCTCCATGTGTGTTGTCATAGGAATGTCTCACAGGGGGACTGTTTTTCTCCTTAGTGCCTTGAAAATGGGATCATCAAGCTGTGACCGGTTTGACAGGCTAAACTCCATCCCTTCACTGATAAATCTCAAGTTGACACCAGATTATTTAACTACCACACCCTCATGGGTGTTTTTTTTTAAATTGTGAGTGACTAAATATAGATCCTATAGATACAGAGGGCTGGCTACATTTTATTTGAATATAAAATGTCAACGAAAGACTCATATTTCAGTTCCTCAAGGCCAAGGAAATTGACTTAAACATTCTTATGTCTCTCGATGTAGCTGTAGTTCTGAAATTTATTAAATATTCAGTGCCTGTCTTTGAACAAACTAACGAACTACAAAGTACATCAAAGTGCTCAGTCAAGGATCAAACACAAATACAAATTATTAGATTTTGTCAAATGATATACGAGTTTGTCAGTACAAGATACTTGAGTTCCAACTGAGTATGATCACATTGAGCTCCTCTGAGATTCTGTACAAAACCACACATCTGAGTTTTATCAGGAAACAATTTTGAATATATTTTGTTGACTGTATTACTTTTTAGGTATCTGATATTTTATCTTAATATTTGGTATACACACTTAACTACATTCTCACATGTTGTATTCTTTACCTACAAAGATTATAAGAGGGAGCTTGCCTTGGAGGTCAGCACCAAAGCTGCAGCTTGGAGAGGGAGATATACCTGACCAGAGTACACGGGAATAAATGAAGGGGGGGGAGGAGATAGAATGAATTACATCCTGGCCCACTGAGTCTTCAGGACAATATTCCCAATCAGAACTGCCGATACAAAGGACCATCTGGCTGGCCCCAATATGAAATTTAGTTACTCTCACTGGCCCAGGCATTTGGGGTTAAAAATGGAGAAACAAGGTCAAAATTATACCCTGTCTGACTCAATCATGCTAAAAAACTAAGGGTGTGCGACAGAACATGGAGCTCCAGATGGAGCACCAAAGATATACTTTGTGACCAGAGTGTGGCACCCCATCCCACGCAACCAGAAGACACTCCTGGAGGTTAATCAACAGACCTTAAACTATTTGTAGGTTTTTATATTGTTATTATCTTTGTATTTTTGCATGTACATGTACATATTGGATATTGGGTTTTTTTGTTGTTGTTGATGGTTTAATTTTTTTTCTTTGGTTGCTTCATTATGGGATTCCCTTTCTTTGAGCATGTTATTTTCTCTACAGATCTATCTGGATGGGGTGGGCTGGATGGACAGCCTGGGGGTGGGGACGACGGGACTGATGGTACCAGGGTGGATGTAGCGGGGTTGGGGGCTGTTGGCTGGTCCATGGATGGGGTGAGTAACATGTGGTTCAGGATCAGTGGCGGGGTGGGTGTGGGAGGTCTGATAGGGATTGATTAAGACTAATGTAATAGAGAGAAAATATTGAAACCCAAATGATGGTTGAGCAAGATGGTGGGATGGGAGGAGGTATAGGGAAATAGAGAAAAGAACTGGGGAGTAAGGGACATTTATAGAGGTTAAATACAGGCATATACATGGGTGCATATATTCATATGACGATGGGGAAATAGATCTATATGCATATTCTTATAGGCTTAGCGTTAGGACAGCAAATGGGCATTGGACCTCCATCAAGTACTTCCTCAGTGCAAGGACATTTTGTTCTATTAAATTGGCATTCCATGATGTGCACCTCCCTGACACGATCACAAAAAACAAATGTGTGCATAAGCAAAGGTGGTGAAGAAAATTGATGGTGCCCATCAAAACATGTAGTGTCTGGGGTCTTAAAGACTTGAAAGTAAACAAGCGGCCATCCAGCTCAGAAGCAACAAAGCCCACATGGAAGTACACCAGCTTATGGAACCAAGAGATGCCAAAGGGATCAATTATCAGGTTTCAAGAACTAATAATCATAACATTATATGCTCACTTTCCTGATATGATCACTGACAATAAATATGTACATAAGCAAATGTGGTGAAGAAAGCTGATGGTGCCTGGCTAACAAAAGATGTGTGTCTGTGGTCTCAAAGGCAAATAAGTGGCCATCTACCTAAGAAGCAAGCCCACATGGAAGAAGCACAGCAGTCTGTGTGACCACGAGGTGTCAAAGGCATCAAGCGTCAAAGCATCAAAGCATCAAGGTATCAAGCGTCAAAGACCTAAAAATTATATCATTATAAATGAGGGGGAGTTCAGATTGGGGACTCAAAGTCCATAAATAAGTGAAGCGACATCCTCTTACAGAGGGGTTACAGCGAGGAGATGAGCCAGTCTAGGTATAGTGTAGTAGCAGTGAAATGTGCAACTTTCCTATGGTTCTCAACTGCTTCCTCCCGCTGACTATCATTATCCCAATTCTGCCAGACAAATTCGCCTAGTTCAGGGGATATACACTGGAGTCAGAAATGTGGGAATGTAGGATAGATGATCCCTTGAGATTAGTGGGGAGTGGTGACACTGGGAGGGTGAAGGGATGGTGGAGTAGAAAGGGGGAACTAATTTCTGGGATCTACATGTGACCTCCTCTCTGGGGTGCGGACAACAGAGGAGGGGGAGGTGAGTGAAGTGACACATTGGACAGTATATGATATGAAGAGGTAATAATAATTTGCAAATTATTGGGAGTTCTTGGGGGAGGATAAGGGGGAGGGGAAATATGGGGAGTTGGAATTTAAAAAAATAAAGAACTAGAGGAAAAAGGGAAAGAAGAGCTTATGCTGGGGGGGGGCGCGGTTCAAGTAGAAAATGTTTGTAGAGGAAGGTGGTAACGTGTACAAGTATGCTTACTACAAACAATGTGTTGAATGTTATAAGAGCCGTAAGTGCCCCCAATAAAACCTATATTTAAAGAAAAAAAAGCATAGATAGGTAACTAGGGAGGTGCTTATTCCAAACAATAGTTCCTCACCACCTGGGGCTGGAGTTTAGGAAAGCAGATGTTAGAGCTCTAAGAAATCGAGTCAAGATCATGTCACCAACTGATGGACTCATTTTTTCTCTTTATGCTCATAACCAGTCTATTTAATTTTGTCTTTAATCCACTCATCGATGATTGATTCCCCCTCCCCTTTCTCACTGTAAATCCCATTTATAAGAATGGTTGCTGTCCACATCTCCCAACTTTAAAAAAGCATTTTATGTATATACTAGAATTGTTTAATCCATTTATCAATTTTCATTGATGGAAATTTAGACTGTTTCCATCTCTTTGTGATTGTGAACTGTGTCAAGATAAACAGCGGAGTGCAGGTGTCAAAAAAAAATTATGAGAGGGGCCGACCACCACTTAAAGTATGAGTAGGTATGTTTTTACCAAATTAGATTATTTAATTTTGGTTATTTGAGAAGAGACATGGGTGATATAGTATCGCCAAACTTCTTCAATCTGTATGTTGAGAAAATAATCAGTAACGCTTGATTATATGGAGGAGAATGTGGCTTCAGTGTGGGAGGGCAGCTTATTATCGAGACCTCTTTAGAATATTGAAAAACAACGATGTTACTTTGAGGACTAAGATGTGCCTGTCACAAGATACAGTGTTTGAAAGTTGGACATTAAATAAGGAATATTGAGGAAGAATTGATGGATTTGAATTATAGTGCTGGCGAAGAAGATTGAAAGTACCACGGGTTACTAAAAGACCAAACAAATCTGCCTTGGATGAAGGTCAGCCAGAGTGCTTCTTAGAGGCAATGATGGGAGACTTTATTGGACATCTCAGGAGACACCAGACACTGGAGAGGGAGATCAGGCTTGGTAAAGTAGAGGGTCAATGAAAAGGAGGGACGCCCTCAATGGGGTAAATTGACACCATGGCTGTAACAGTGGGCACAGGATAGAAACACTCATGAGGAAGGCACAGGACTGGACAATGATTGTTCTGTTTTGCATTGAGCCACTTTGGGTCAGAACCACCTCCCCAGCACCTAACAAGAACAACAGCATGGTTAATATGAAGATTTAAAATGCACTAGATTTCTCTGAGCCCCAAGACCTCCTCTTCATAACTCTCAGCAGGTGGCACTTAATTAGAGGTGCACTTCTCGTGTTTGTGATGAGTTGAATCAGTGAGCTCAACTACGGGGAGTTATATAAGTGCGCTCCCCTTCCACATGGTATAGTGACAGCCACCCAGTGAGCTGAGCTGCTAACCACAAGTTCAGCCTTTGGAATCCAGCAGCTCTTCTGAGGGAGGAAGATGAAGTTGTCTCCTCCTAGAAAGGTTTAAAGTCTCAAAACACCAAAAGGACAGCGCTCCTCTCTCCCAGTGCCCTAGGGGTTGGAATCCACTTGATGGCAGTGAATTTGGTTTTGATATACGTGTGTGTTGGGATGGACATATTTTGAAATGAACTCAGAGCAACAGAGAGAACTCCATGGTATGCCTGAAAAATTAGTCAAATGTCAAGATTGTATTACCCAAACCAAACCCACTGCTGCTGATCCATTGTAAGTCATAGGAACTTCCCAGAATAGAGTAGGACTGAGCCCTGAGATTCCTGAGAGTGTGCATGTTGAAGGAAGCAGGTGGTTTCATTATTCTCCCATGGAGCAGCTGGTGGTTTCAAGTGCCCCATCCTTTAAGTTGTCAGCCTATTACTTCCCCTCCTGGGCCATCAGACCTCAGTTCATAGTAACTGAGTCCCTGCTAGTGAAGACCGTTAATGTGCTAGCAGCGAACCAAAAGATTAGAGCGCACTTATATAATTCCCAGGAGCTGAGCTCACTTATTCAACTCATCACAAATATGAGAAGTGCACCTCTAATTAAATCTTTCTTACCCAGAAAGATTGGGAAAACAAATTAGCCATTAATAACCCTTTGAAACAATGTTATTCTCTGACAGCTGGGGTTTCCATGAGTCAGCATGAGCTAAAAAAAATTGCTTTCCAATATTAAACTTCAGTTCTAACGAAATGATCACATGCTTACTTAGGAAATCAAGCCTGTACTCTAGGAAGTGGCAGGGACCGAAGTGGATTTTTTTTTCAGTCCTATAATTGGCCCTGTGGGTCATTGGTAATTTCAGGCTTTCTACCTCATTTTGACTTTCTGGAAATTTCTCCCTGCCATCACTCTCTCTTCTATGCCTTATATGATTACTTAGCCTGGTTCAGACATATCCCTTATACCAATCAGTAAAGATATGTTTGGGCTAAGGAAAAATTTTGTTAAAAAACTTGAGAGGGAAAAGAAGATTATAATAAAATCACAAGAACTCTTTGTGGGACCACACAATTTCAATTAATTTTGGTAACATACATAGATTGCCAGGTCCTATGCAAAGTACAGAGAAGAGTAAGGCTGGCATCCTGTGCTCAAAAGCACCTTTGATCTGAGCTGCTGCCAAAGATCTGGGTCCATGATTGTGTCCACTGAAAAGGGAAGACTTCCTGTCTTCAGAGTTTGACTTGACTGTTCTTTATCATTGCTTACCTGTTCCTTCCAATCCTGACCTTGGATCAGCTGTCTAAACCTGATTTTAGGCCCCCTTGCCAGAGCAGGTTACAGAGGACTGCCTTTCAGGTATCGTGGCTGAGAATGAGGTTCCTATTCCTCCTGGTAAATATGAGAAGGGGTACTCTCACATACAATAAAACCCAAAATGGAATTATCTTTTGAAGCTATGTCTTTAAATTTTTTCATAAAACAACCTTATCACCTTCAAAGTACTCTGCATTATGCAATACCTTTGTTAAATCTGTGATTCCATTCTTGGAAATTTCCAAATTCATGTGTTTGAATGGCTGTTAGCCCTTTCCGTGGTTGTTTTTTGCACCTCTTGTAAGTTGTCAGATCTCTGTCCTTTCATGTCCCTCTGCTTTCAGGAAAACAAAAAGAAGTAACACAGTGTGAGGTCATGTGAGTCAGGTGTGTGGGGGAAAAGAGGCATGCTGGTTTTTGCCTAAAAACTGGAGCTCTGAGGTGGCTGTATGAACAGGTACATTTTTGTGGTGGCAAAACCAGTCCCCCTCTGCCACAAAATAGGCCTTTTTGTCACACACTATTACACAATCTATCCAGATCCTCTAAATAGAAAATTTGATTAACACTCTGACCTGCTGGAATGAACTCCACATAGGAGTTCACATTTTCAATCTGTTTAGAAAGTTGATGGATGTCCAGAATGAGGTTTGTTACCAACTGACATTTCATCTTTTTTGAAATAAGAAAACCATTCACATACTTGAGTTTTAGTAGTGCCCTTTTAAGCTGTGTTCAACCTCACAATAGTTGCTGTGGCATTTTTCCCTAGGAGGAAACTAAATTTCACAGCTGCACACTGTTCTTTTAACTTAGCCATCACAAAAATATGAGGTTTGAGTGAAAGTGCTTAGACACACAAAATATTTCACTGTCCAGAAAGAATTTTCCCAGGCAATCCCACTGTGTCCTCTAACTCAGAGTGAGTTTCTGGATGCTCTCCCAAGGGAAAAATGTGTACTGTGAATGCTCTGCTGTGCCCAGCACAATTCTGGCTTTTGGGGGTACCCCTTTTTATGGTCACTCAATCTAAAGCCCAAACCTACTGCCATCAAGTCCATCCTGATTCATAGTGTCCCCATGTTAGCTTTCAGAGGACTTGTAAATCTTTATGAAGCAGACAACCTCATCTTTCCCCCATAACCTTTGAATATGGCAACAGGGAACTTGTTAAAATTATTAACTAGGGAGCTATCTACCCGCTTCTTGTCTCTCCTCCACCACTTTCTACTATCGTAAAGAGTTATGGTGTTAGAAACCACAGGGACTGTTCAACCCTGTCTTACAGATAAACTATGAATTGCGTTGACTTGTTCACAGTGAGTTGTTTTGTTGTTATTCTTTGGAAATGCTTGGAAATAGAGGGAACATTGTGACCTCTATTGGAGCTGCAAAAACCACCTCAAACAAAGGCTGGTCAGTCAGTGGGAGCCTGGTCTTGGAAGTATATTCTGATGATGTCAGAGGGAAGCATAGATAGTAAGACTCAGTGCTGAGGATCTTTGGAATGTAAACAGTATATGTTCCAATGTTAGATGAAAACAGCTGTGGATTAAAATTCCAATAAGAGAATGCTGTGTCCATTATTCGTTTAAGATTTACTAATATTAACATATTGTTCTTATTGAGAGACCTGCTTGATTTTTAAAGAGGTATTTATAAGGACCCTGATAAACTAATTAAGGATTTCTTTCCCTCAAGTCTCATGTTTCCTTATGAACTTATTATTTCTTCAGAGTAAACTCTTCTAAAATTTTTGGTTCCCCAACCACCCTCACTTAGCCTGCTTTAGAAAGAGTGGTTACTCTTTTACTCAAAGATGGAATGACTGTCCGTGACTGTTTTTTGTTGTCCCTATGATAAGAGAATGGTTGTATTATATCATCTCTACTTCACAGTTAGTTATCATCTTTTAATAAACCATATTATTGGGGCTAATACATCTCTTATCACAATCCGTACATACATGTGTTATACCAAGCACCTTCACACACCTGCTGCCATCGTCGTTCTCAAAATATTTGCTTTTCCACTTGATCCCTTGGCATCAGGTTTTCATCTTTACTTCCCCCTCCCCGCTCCGCCTCCATCACGAACCATTGAGAGTTTATAAATTATGATTATTTTGTCATATCTTGCACCACCTGATGTCTCCCCTCACCCGTTCCTCTGCTGTCTATTCTGCAAATAGGAGATTATATGCAGACCCTTGTAATCAGCTCCCCCTTTCTACATCACCTTTCCTCCACCCTTTCGGTATCTCCAATCTCGCTCCTTGTCCTGAGAGGGCCATCTGTCTTGGATTCCTTATATTTCCAGTTCCCATCTGTACCAGTGTACCTCTTCCAGTCTAGCTGGATTTGTAAGGTAGAATGGGGATCATGGTAGTTGGGGGGAGGAAGCCAAATACTCCCTCAAGGCAAAAACACTTTGCTCTATTAAACTGGTATTCCATGATGCTCACTTGCTTGATACGATCACTTCAGACAAATGGATGCACTAGTAAATGTGAAGAAAGCTGATGAGCCCTGCTATCAATAGTGTATGGGGTCATAAAACTTGAAGATAAACAAATGGCCATTTAGCCAAGAAGTAGCCAAACCCACATGGAAGAAAAACACCAACCAGTTTGGTCATGATGTGTCAAAAGGATCTGGTCTCAGGTATCAAACAGGAAAAAAAATAGTACTTTGTGCTCACCTTCTTGAAATGATTCCTGAGGACAGGTGGGGGCACGAATAAGAGTGGTGGAGAAAGCTGATGGTGCTCAGCTATCAGAAGGTACAGCATCTGGAGTCTTTAAGGTTTGGAGGTAAACAAACAGCCTTCTTGCTCATAGGCAGCAACACCCACATGGGAGAAGCACACCAACCTGTATGACCATGAAGTGTCAAAGGGATCGGGTGTCAGGCATCAAAGAACTGAAAATTGTATCATTGTAAACGAGCAAGAGTACAGATTGGGGACTTAAAGCCCATCTATAAGACATCCCCTTACAGAAGGGTTGTGGGGCGGAGACGAATCAGTCAGGGTGAAGTGTAGCAATGATGAAACATACAACTTTTCTCTAGTTCTTCAATACCTCCCCTCTCCACACCCCTCATCATGATTCCAATTCTATCTTACAAATCCAGGTAGAGCAGAGAATGTGCACTGGAACAAAGAGGAACTGGAATACCAGGTAATCCCAGACAAATGAACCCTTTAGGACCAGTAGTGAGAGTAGCAAATACCAGGAGGGTGGTGAGATGGTGGGCTAGAAAGGGGGAACCAATTATAAGGATCTATATATAACCTCCTCCCTGGGGTATGGACAACAGAAAATAAGTGAAAGGACATATTGGGCAGAATAAGCTATAACAAAATAATAATTTATAAATTACCAAGGGTTCATGAGGGAAGGGGGAGCAGGGAGGGAAGAGATAAAAATGAGCTGATACCAAGGGCTTAAGTCGAAAGCAAATGTTTTGAGAAAGATGATGGCAACAAACGTACAAATGTGATTGACATACAGTGGGTATATGTATGGATTATGATAAGATTTGTTTGATTTCCCAATAAAGTGGTTAAAAAAAAAAGAAAAAAAGTCAAAGCATAAGCAGAGGCAGAGATAAATGTTAGTTATTTTAATTAGCTACTTAGATGTTCAAGAAATTGTCTACACTTGTGCTTTCTGATTGTAATTTCTGTTTATTTCTGCATCACATTAAAACATTTCCATAAATGGTGTGAAATGTCTGCCATCATCCAAATGTTTTGGTTGCTTTATTAATTTTTCATTTCAAATTTCTGATGATTTAGAAATATTTTATATTGTGTGTTGTGTAAGCATAGATTTCCAGATGTCAGTAAGTTTGGCTTAATTTTTAATCATCTGGAAGACTGTAGCCTAGTATGCGAAAAGAATAGTTAAGGTCTTTGGAATTAGGTTTTCCCAAATTACTCCAGGAATATAATCTCACTATTTCAGGTCTCAGTTTATAAAATTTAAGGATTTAGCCTAAAATGCATGTAAAAGCTCCTTTAAGCTTTATAACCAGTTAGTTTTTGTCCCACGTCCTTTCACTGGGATCAAGTTGACATTGCTTCATCTTGTGTTTCCCTTTTGACAGAATCTATAACATCTCTTAGGAAAAGGACTCCTTATGAAGCCTTTCTTAAAGACTAGTGAGACTAAGAGCACTTCACAGGCCTGAAACAGTAATAAGCCTGTGACTGTTGCAGTCACCTAGCCAAACCACGCACAGGAAAAAATCACCCCACCCTTGGATGAGCCACAGAGACCCACCAAAGACCCACACTTAACTGTGTCCTTGTTTAACTTCGCTGTTAATCTGGGAATAGCCAGATAGAAGGAGGCTTTCATGAAATGGAAAATCTTTGCCTTTTAAGATGAGACCTACAGGTCAAGTTTGGTCAGCCTTAAAAATGATACTTATGAGGGAAAGTCCTTGAAAGACTCATCTTGGCTTCTTTGAAGTTACCACGGGGGCTATATTTGGAGATTCAGTAAACTGCTTCACACACACACACACACACATAACACACACACACGAAAAGAGGCTAGATTAAGGTGGAAAAGAATTAGGAGATGTTCTCACTCAAATGACATATTTAAATTGATTATAGTTCTTTTTCTAAATCTGTTGGACTTTTATATCACCGAGATAATACAGTTATGTGCCCCAAATACCTGTGATTCATATCAAGTGCTGTTGTGGCATATAAGGCAGGTGTTCGCAGCAGAAACGTGGAGTTGGATACCCTGTACCTTCCTTATGACAGAATTGCAAACTTTTCTTCATGATGGTCTCTAGTGTGTGATCTCTCTTGTTTCGAATGATCATACAATTTGTGGATATGTGTCCACTGGGCACAGCATGCCCACTTTCATCCTCATTATTATCGGCAATCACTGAATCTGAGGTCTTCGTAAGTATTAATGCTAACAAGGTAAATCGTTGCCATAAAGAGGCAGAGAAGGCAGAGTTGACTTGAAATAATTGCGGCTCTATTCAATGTTGGTTTGTGGACGTATCATTTTTTTTCCAATATCACTTGACTTTTCCCATTCTTACAGCAACTCTGTGAGAGAGGTTGGCAGGAATTCTAATTGATTTTCTATCAGTGAGATTATTTCAAATAGTACAGGTAGTGAAGCGCCTTGACTGACAGTCAACATTAAGAAGAGCTAGGGCATGATTCCAGGCCATTTGCTCCTTCCAAGTACACACAGGGACCATGAAGGGTCTTGGAAATGATTGCAGGTACTCTGATGTTTATTGGAACGGGGATAAAGTGATCTTCTCTTCTAAAAATATGTGTCACTCAGCCAATGGACGTTTGGACCATTTCTCCATTCTGGAAACTAAGCTAACCTCTCCTAGGCATTCTGAATAGGAAGCTCTCACAATTTAGTACTGGAATGGAAAGAAATATCTTGTATTTTGGCATAAAAATGATCATGCATTTCAGGGGGAAATGTGGTTAAAAATAATTTCAGCGTCATTAATCTCCATTGCCTGAGAAGATTATGTGTTCACAGACACGGGGAGGGCCAGTCTCCTTTGGACTTTGCCCTCCTATGTTTGTCTAACTAGTCATGCCTTAGATGCCAGGTCAAAAAAGTGACTGCATTGAATTTTCATGGCTATTAAAATAAATGGGAATTTTCGGGGCTTTCTCAGTAAGGCCTTGCTCAAACCATGTTTCAAGTTTCCCTTGTGTACTTTGCAGCAGCATGAGTGAGTTCAGGGGGTTCTTTCTACTTCTATCCCACTGATATTAGGATTATCACAGATATTTACATAATACTTCTGGTCATTACCATGTAAGTAGTTTTCAGACATCTGAAAGAAGGACAGAAATATGAGTGCATGTCAAAAAGTATTGCTACTGGGGTTCTAGTTCGTATATATGTGTGCTTATTCAAGATGGTTAAATCTATTTTTGCCATTAGTGGGTGACTGGAGAAAAGTGTTTTTTTTTTCCAGTAATACAATTGTCTTAGTTGAATGAGAGTACCTTAAAAAAAAAGGGGGGTCCACTCCAAGCAATGACTTCCGAAAGGATCTGCCAGGTCTGTCAATCGAAGTTAAGAGAGGTCCGCTCAGTTGTTATGCTGTTTTTATCTGATTTCAAAGGAGTGATGTTAACAGATTTTCTCGAAGAACATAGGACCATCACAGTTTTATTATGAAGCAGTTTTAAGAAAATTGAAAACTGCTTTGTTAAAAAGCAAGAACAGGGGGCTGAGCCCCGGTGGCGTGGTGGTTGTGCACAGGACTGTGGCCCAGTGGGATGGAGGTTCGATTCCAGCTCCATGGAGCAAAGGCTGGGCCTCCTATTCCCACCACCTGAGGGCAGTGATGCCCCCTCCCCCCCCCCCAAAAAAAAAGCAAGAACAGGGAAGTTGTATTGTGGGATTGTTTTCATAATGACAGAGCATCTGCTTACTCTTTGAAGGCAAGGCTTGTCCTATGAAAATTCCCTGGGGCAACCATTCAGGCTACAGCTTTATTCTCTCAAATAACGTTGAAAATGAACACCATTTGAGTTCATCGAGTATGCTTAATTGGCCTTTTTGACAGGGTGCAAATGGAAGAGTGCAGAATTCTTTGAGGGATGAGTCAAAAACCAAACTGACTGGCCTTGAGTTTGTTTTAACTCATTGGCTCCCTACCGCACAGAATAAAGCTGCCACTGTGGGTTTCATTATGGGAGTATAAGTCGTTATGGTAGGAGACAGCTTCATCCTTCTTCCAAGAAGCAGGTATTGGTTTCAAACTGTTCACTAGTCCAGCTCCTAATGCAGGACATCAGCCCTCCTCATGGCATGCTTACGGGGATGAAAACACATACTTCGGCAGTGTGTAGACTTAGATGGATGATTAGTCAAAAGCTAGAAGCTACAGATTTTGAAATTTTTATTTAATGAAAGCTTGTATGATTTGTGGCTATATTTTTGAGCCATTCATGTACAAGGAGACTTAGAAGTTCATAGGAAATTTCATAACCTTTCAATTCTATAGTTGCTCTGCTCTCACAGTAACAATTTAACAATCCCATATGATTAATGTGGAAATAATCCAGAGTCATTTACAATCGATTCCCTTGTTGTGAGTGTGTATGTGTGTATTACTGAGAATATGTGGTAGCAGACCTGGAAAGACCCCCAAATACTTATCAAAACCTTGGTTTTCTTATCTTGTGATAGGATTATTAACAATCATCTTATAGTGCTACTAAAAAGACTTTTAAGTTGCTAAAGCATTTTTAGGACAGTGATGAAATATATTGAAACATTAATTTTAAATTTTACTAATGTTATTATTATAGCTATTATGTTGTTGAAATGGGCATCTGGTGGAAGGAGAGACTTCAGCAGTGAAATAATACCAATAATTAATTCAGTACTATGGACCACAATGACTGAAGAAGAAATTTTAAATTGATGTAATCTTGTTATAAATTCCTTGCCAACTAAAACAAGCCTTCTTTACAAAGTCTCGTATAATTCTTGAATGTCTACAAGTAAATGCTTTTAAAATAAAAGGTGAATCCATAGAGAGCTACCAGATTACACACTGTGACTTTATGTACCTGACAGTTCACGTGAAAAAAAAAAAAAGTTAAGCACTTGCACTTTCATAGGCTTACTCAAATCTTTTAAACTTGAGTATAGTGTATTCAAAGTACATTTGTTCATCAGCAACTTTTCTCGGACCCTACAGTACTAATCTATCCCTTGGCATCCATTTCCACTACTGTGAATTCCCTAGCAATGTTATTTTAATCTGAAAGATAAGATCATCTAACTCGAAGAGAGAAACCTCCAGAAATAGACTGCAGAGAGACATAATATTCTCCTGTTTGCCTGGGAACCCACAAACAAAGCTTGTCTCCTTGTTCCAAGATTAGCAAAGGCTGTAGCAGCAGCAGCAGCACTCAACATCTCTTGCCACATGCATAATGCATTGTGGCTTAGGGGGTGTGGTGCAATGGCAAACACATCATTGTACACTGGCGGTGAATGTGAAAAGGAGAAAGCCAGACAAGAATTTCTTCTTAAATTCATTCCTCATTATCTGAGCTGTCTTTTGGAGTTGTTTGGGTTATTGTCAGGAGTCAGATATATTTACCATGCTGTTGCTGGCTGCATATAATCAACAGATCTTTTGCATCCCATGTGTGTGCTATTTTGCCTCTGGAAATAATATCTCCCTATGAAATACTTGTTGGGATTAATCCTAATTTTTGTAACTTGAGAAGTACTAATAAAATAGACTTCTTCCTACCCCCACCCCCAGCAAGACAGCAGCTGAAGTGCTTTAAATTTATACTACTAAATAGAATTTCACTGCTTTGGTCATGGCTGCATGATTAAGGATGGAAAAAGAAATGAACGTGCCATATGATACATTTCTTCCGTGAACAAGATTCTTTAGGATGTGGGAAGAACATTGCTTGACTGACAAGACAGCTGGAAAGGGACTAAGAAATAGAGGCAGGGAAACACTGAGAGAAAAAAATGGGGTGTGTTCCATGATTGAGTCATTGCAGCCACCTAGGTATAAAGGGAAATTGATTCCTAAGTCTTAGGCAACCTGTAATGAAAAATATTGAGTCAGCCTAGGCACATTTGCTAGGCCACCTTTACAGTTCTTTGGAATGGCTAGAATGAATATAATGAAGACGAAACTAAAATAAACCAAACTCACTTCTTGAATTGATTACAAGTTACAGTGAATCCATAGGGGACCACTGAGGTTGCAAATCTTTATGGAGACTGGCAGTTATACCTTTCTCTCACCAATTGGCTGATTGAGTTGAACCCACCGACCCTGTGGTTTGTAGCCCAAAGCTTATCCCACAGAGTCACTAGAAATTCTAAAGCAGAATCTAGTCAGCATCAGAGAAGATTTCATAATGACTGCCCAGGGTTTGAATGGGCTGCTCTGCAAGGTCCTGAATTTCCTATTACTGATGAGACTCAAGAAGAGGTCATTTAGACAGAAATTTGCAGAGGACAGAACCATGAGAAGGGAGGGTAAGGTGGGATAAATTACTAGTGCATCTGTTCCACCTGTAAGATATAAGGATATATTACATTCATGTTGGATTTATTATTTTAAAACTTAGCATTTTTTCACAAGTCACATATTGGAGTGAAAATTAATTGGAGTAAGAACTAGATATTAGTGTTAATGTTCTCATGATGTGTATGGGGGAACTAAATGAAGACAAATTAGATTTACTATATAGCCAAATCACCAGGATAGTCAATTTCATGGATGACAAATGCTGAGGATTTCTTTTCTCTCTTTAAGAGCAGAGTCATGGATTTAGAAACTGGTGGTTGAGGCAGAGGATTGAGAGTATGGATAGCAGATAAAAGAGAATGAAGCCATCAGCATTTCATAGATGAACCACAGTGTCTATATTCCACAGGAAGATATCCTTCAGTCAAGAGGCAAAATATGAATACCCATCTATCCCTCTCAGTACCTCTACACACACACACACACACACACACACACACATCCCTTCAAATCTTCTTCCGCTGCTTACTTCCAATGGACCATTTATCTCCCGCCCTCTAGTCTGGACAAATTTTTGGTTTTGTCAAGAATGAGACAATTCTGATCGTGTCCACACTGTTTGCAAAAGGTATTGGTTGAACCCATACTTATTCAGAAATTGCTAGACAATTCAACCATTGGGTCTCCCAAGCTCTGCCCTTTCCTAGATGGGTTCAAGGCAGATGACACAATGCTGAGCTAAAACAGCTTCTAACCAGGCCAACATGGAAAAAAAAATCAAAAGTGCTGGGCCCACTTTGTCTTGAAGAGTAGCCAAGATTGATTGATGAAAAGGATAATAAATAAGAGGGACTAGGGGAGTTTGTGTCAAGCATGTAGGTCATTGCTATTTCTCCTAAATAAAAAAGCTTCTTTGCTATGGGGAGGAAGCCCTGTGATTAGAATGAATTTTCTATCTATGGATGTAGAGATAATAAAGATCACTTGGTCCAACCCCTTTATTTTACATATGAAGAAAGAGATGGAGATGTCAAGAGACTCGATAAGACTTATCCAACAAATTACCAGCAAAGCCAGATCTATAAAGCTGATGTCTAGTCTCATACTTCCCTTATTCCCCTGACTGTCACCTTCCTCAAAGATTTAGTAAATCAATTTCTGGAGTGCTGAAGACATCAGTTTTAGGGTTTAGTGTTGTCTCTTTAGAAGAAGGATACAGAGCAGAATGACAGATAAAGAAGTCGTTGTGCCATGACCAAAGAATTGACAAAGCTGGGAAATGGCCAGAAATGACAAAGATAGAGAACTTTTTTGTTTTAATGCAAGCACAGAAGTTGTTCTGAGTTCATGAATGATCTCTATCTTCATGAAGTTTATTCCCTCTAGTCTGCTTCTGACTTTTCCTCTATCATCATCCTCAGTGCAGGCTGCTAAAATTTCTTTGTGGGCACCATGCTTTTTCAAGTTGATGTTACTGTTACTGATAGTTTCCTTTCTACTACCAAGTATCAAACCCTGTGATTAGAGTGGATCCCAAGTGACATGTACCAAGTATGTATTTTTTGAGGGGTCATCACTGCCCTCCGGTGAGAACAGGAGGCCCAGCCTTGCTCCTGGAGAGCTGCTGCTAGATTTGAACCACCGACCCTGTGGGCCGCAGTCCTGCACACAACCACTATGCCACAGGGGCTCAGCCCCAAGTATGTATTTTTTCAAAGACCAGCATATATATTGTATTCTGCATGTGTGTCTCCCTAATTCTTTATTTCCTGTAAGCAACAAACTTTTTCATAGATCATCTATTCATTGTCAATAATTTGTCACCAAATGTTTTTAACTTCTTGTTGTCATTATGAACTGCCATTGAGTGATTCCCTGATTCAAGATGACTGCAGTACCATGGGATGAAACTCTGCCCAGTAATGTGCCAATTCAGACTCCAAGATGGGTATTTACCATGAGGGGAGGAGAACTTAAAGGAAAGATTACTCATTATTGTCTTCCCATTTAAAAAATTAATATGATCCAAGCAGAGATGTAGTGACCTCTAACCCAACCAAATTCTTGGTCTTCTGCAGAATTGATGAGGTGATGATATAAATGAACATTAATTATATTTGTCTCTTGTGAAGATTTTCAAGCCACCAGCATTTGGCACGCAGGGCCATTCCACTTGCATGCTGGTTCTGGAAAAGATATTTGAAAACCCAGCAACAGGCAAAGCCAGTGTTGTTAAAATCATCATTTCCCTAAAGGATGTCAGAAGTCCTAAGGGAAAATATTTTACAAGGAAAAACTATTTTCTCTTTGGAATTTTAAGATTTTATTTGTCTATTTTTCTCTTCTTATATGCCTCACCCTTGCCCCATCCCATGTGGCAAGAAGATTAATCTCTTATTTTTCCCCAGAAGTATCTGCCTTCAATGCATTGCTGGCTGGAATGTATGCTTATTCAAGTAAAACTCTTTTAGTCAATCACATTTTTCTAACAGACTGTCAATATCATCCCCGGCATCTTGCCTTTTAAAAAAAAATCTAACAATGAGTTCTCATCAACTTCTCATCATGCTCCACTTTAACCACATTCTCCCTTTAAAAACATAGTTATCGGGAGAGTTTCATAAGTTTTAAGCAGTTATAAAACAAACAAATCATCAAACTCACTGCTATCAAGTGTATTCTGACTCACAGCTACCTAAGAGGACAGATTCTGTGGGTTTCCAAACAGAAACTCTTTATAGGAGTTGAAAGCCATATTTCTTCTGAGGTGGTGGGTTTGAATTGTTGGCCTCTTGGTTAACAGCCCAACTCAAACAACAAACTCCACTCTGACTTTATCTTAATGTCTGTGTGTATGTGTGTGTATGTGTGTGCTCCCAAGTCACTCTCTTTGGCATCTCATATTGTCTGGTAGTTGTTATTTTCTTGCTGTAGACCTGACAATATAAAACGACTTGAAAGAGCATCTGTGCTCTGGGCGCCAGATAATTAGTGAATATTACACAGCAGCCCATTGAGGGAGCTCAGTAAGTGTTTGATGAATTGACAAATATATAAACAGTCTTTCATCAAGTTCTAATTGATGTATCTCAGAGAGAAGTCACTGGGAGTACAACAGTTCATCAAAGCTACCAATAGGCTCAGCCTTTTGGAAGCTAAGATTTAAAAGGAATAAAGGGAATTATTTTGTCTGTAAGTGAGCGAATTATGCCTTAATTGACAAAATTTCTTCATCTTTATCTTAGTGAATATGGTCTTTAAAACTCTGCCTCCAGAGAACCAGTTAAGTCCTCAGACCAGTCAGTGGGTGTTCTGTGAGAGAAGACTTGTGAGGGGGAAATTCAGGGTTTTCTTAGAGCAACATGAGGTTTTACTTTTTGTGGAAATCATTATCAGAAGAGACAGTGCCTGGATAAGTGAGAAATAATCAGGCAAAAATGGAATGATTTTTAAAAGAAGAGAACACCTAGACACTCAGAGGAGAAAGAATGCATAGATCTGAGAGAAATTTCAATAAGATATTAGTTTAGAGAGTGACAGCGAGTCTGGACAGGTAAGCCAGGACTAGTCAGCCAAGGTTGCTTAATTCATGTTAGGAATTTGAAGTTTATTCATGTTAGGAATTTGAACTTTAACCTCTGATCAGTAAGGAGCCATTGACAACTTAAAGTCATGATGGAGTAAGATTGCACTTGCATTTTAGAAAGATCATGCTGGATGCCTTGTGGTAATAGATTAAGAGGAACAGGAGTTCATAAAAAAGATCCCCTTAGTTATTTTGTGCATTAAAATCTCACACACATACACAACACACAGAAAGTTTTCTCAGCTTTTATCTTGTCTTAAAATATGTATAAATAAATAATTTCACTCTTCATGTTTTTAGGACCTTTCTACAAGATAAAACTCTTCATTACCTAAAATATTTCATTATGTGAGAAATTTGAGTTACTTCCTCATTCTTTCATTTTTTTTCATTAAGACTTACATAATTTATATAGGAAAAAATTAAAGATTATTAATTTTCATATAAGATTCTCTATGAAGTCCCTGCTACACAACTAATATTAACAATTGTACATTTTTTCCTATTAATATATGTTATATAAATAATATTACAGATATCATTGTTTCGACTGCTTTTTACATTGAAGAATGTTTCATGAGCATTTTATTTTTAAATTGATTTGGGTTAAAATTCACTGAGCCCATTGGTTTTTTTCATTCAACAATTCTGATACAATTTTATTCATTTGATGGACTGCAATTCCCACAATGTAACAGCCTCCTTTCTACTTCCTCCTTGCTTTTGCTATTTCCCCTCATCTTTCTTTCCTCTTCCTTTCTGCCTGCTAGTCGTATGTTGGTCAAATACTGTCCTTTTGATCTCACAAACTTTTTTGCCCTTCTGAGAATGCATCTCTGAGGTATTATTGTTCATTTTATCAATTTACCATTCCATTTGGCAGAAAGTCGAACCACGGGAATGAGTTCGGTTCCGGGTTTGCAAAGTGAATAAGGGTCCAGAGGTTTCACCAGTCTCCAACATCAGGAGCATCTTAGTATTTGTCATTATTTTCAATGAGTTTATAATAGTCTACTGTATAACTGTGCCATAATTATACCTACCCTTCTTGTTAAGCATTCAGCTGTGTGACTCATCAGAACACTTCACTGTGTTCATGTGGAACCTGTACATGGACCAAAGGGTAGGAATTCAGTCAGAACAAGGGAGCACTGAGTGGCTTAAAACCAAGAAAGATGCATATTGGGGTTATATTTTTTCACCATATTTACTTAATCTATATGCCGAGCAGGTCATCCAAGAAATTGAAATGGATGAAGAATGAAGCATCGGGATTAGCGGAAAGCTTAATAACAACCTTCAGCATGCAGATGGCACAAATTTGTTAGCTAGGAATGTGGAAGACTCGAAGTACTTGCTGCCACAGACCAAGGACTGCAGCCTTTAGATAGGATCGAACTCAATATAATGTAGTCCCACGTCCTCACAGCTGTACCGAGAGATTGCATCGTGGTAAAGGGAGAGATGGTTGTCAAAGATTTCATTTTACTTGAATCCACAATCAAAGCTTATGGAAGCAATAGCCACAAAATCAAGTGATGCATATTGGCAGACCTGCTACCCACGAACTCTTTAAAATGAAGATCAAACAAATCAATCCTTATAGCCAGAATGTTCCTTGGAAGCAAGGATAGTTAGACTTTGTCTCACATGTTGGGGACAAATTTTCAGGGAAAATCATGAAAAAGATCGACCTTAGAAAAGAAGACCTTTAAGGATATGAATTGGTGACAGTGACTGTTAACAATAAACTCAACCACAGCAGTTTTGAAGTTGACGAAGGACCGCACAGTGTTTCATTTTGTTTGCTGTGCCTGGGAGCACTGTAGGAGTCCTGGTGGCGGAGTGGTTACATGTTGAGCAGTAGTTTGCAATCACCAAGTGGCCCTCCAGAGAAAGATGCGGCTTTCTGCTCCTGAAAAGTGTTACAGTCCTAGACACCAACAGAGGCCCTTCTACCCTGTCTGGTAGACTTGGATACACGAGAACTGGCTCGATGGCAGTGAGTTTGGGGTAGAAGTGAGAGGGTTGCCTGTGCATCAATAGTGACCCAACAAGAACAGCAATTGTTACAGTTGTCTGTTTTAATTCAATCAAGTCAGATTTTACATAGACTCTTAGAGATCTTGCTTTATATAACTAGGTTGGCCTTTCCTCTGCAGCCTTTAGTCTCCACTCGCATTCTGGGGTTTTAGTCTTTTTATTTTTTTTTTAAGTTTCCTAACTAATCAAAATAACACTGGTCAAGCATTTTCCTTTTTGGAATTTACCTGTTTTAAGGAAACCTTTTGCTTAATGTGCACATGAGATGTCAGAGGAAGGAAAGATTTTCATCAAACTCTTTCAGAAAAAAGGGGAGATTATAAGTACCATAAATAAAAGCAGAAGTGTCCTTTCAGTATGTCTGCAAGAAAATACTAAGTTTCCTTGAATATTTTCATCTTATAAAAAAATTCTAAAAGAAGTCAGGTGTTTTAATTTTTACTGGGCACCTCATTTTTTTAACTTTATTTTCCTTCATGTTTCTACATCACAATGAATCTGCCAAAGTCACATCATGATCATTTGTGGACAGAACATTGAATTAAAAGTTAGGATGCCCTAATTTAGGTTGTTAGTGCTATTGTTGATCAGCTATGTCATTTGAGAGATAGCAGAGAGATTATGCACGTGAATGTTGGTATAAGACAAAATTGGGTTTTTAAGTTAGATTTAATTATTTTATTTATTGATTTTATAATTAATTTTACAGTGTGTTTATATAACTTTTATCACAATTCATCTATCCATCCATTGTGTCAAGCCCATTTGTACATTTGTTGCGCTCATTATTCTCAAAATATCTGCTTTCTTCTTGAACCCTTGGTATCAGCTAATTCTATTATTTTTTCACAAATAATGTACCCACATAAATATGTACATGCCCACAGTAACATAATGAATGGGAATTCTGATATTATGTAAAATAAACTTTTGGCATAGCATGCCCCACAAATGACATTGCCGTTTGACTTGTCTACATTCATTAGTCCATACATATTATTTTTAAACCATACTTTACAGTCAACTTATAAATCATGGTCAATAAAGCATGAAATGTGTTTGGTAGTAACCAAGTCTTCTTGGAATTTCTAAGCTGGTCTAAGAGCAGTGAGTTAGTTCCCTGACGTAGATCTTTACCCAGAAACTTGCCAGCACTCGCCTCTTACTAGTTTTCACTCTTATGTCATGACCAGAAAATATAACAACGTAACTAATAAAAAGCATAAAATGTTGGGCACTGTGATGCACAATCATAATGGGTTCCCTCTAAAAATGTTAACTATCACTGCCGCTAGGCATGACTTTTAACAGCACAACCAGAGTGCTCCTTTTGAACCTTTTTGCTACTGGGGTCTGTTTACATTATGTGACACAGAGAGTGGCACACATATCACTTTCAAACGTTGCCAGAACTAAGTCAGTGTGTTTATACACATCCACAGGAACCCATGTGTATACTCGTCTTCAGTAGTTAAAGGGTTAACGAAGGAATTGTGTGTATGGTATTGCCCCAATCTCCCCTAAGCCCTATTTTCTTCATAACAATTTTTTCTATTTTCATTTTCTTTCAGAGCGTCATGGGCCACAAAAAATTGCCTCAGGTGCCATGTGGCCCACGGGCCCCAGTTTGACACCCTGGGTTTAGGGCATTGTTCAAAGTTCCTGCAAGATGAAGTCAGACTCATCACATAGTGGACAGTGGTTCCACATACAACTGGGTGACAAGATGGGGTGGGGACCCCTTAATGGCTATCCTGTCTGAGCAAATGGCAAGCAACCCCTGTACACCAGGCCTGTTAGGGTGTGAGATTCAAGTGGCCAGAGCATGACAGCTAGCCTACTGGATGCTGGGCAGAATGTATACAGCTGTGGTGCACTGGTTTCTTCTACATGTATGGACCCAATACCTCTAGGATTGGATCTGGCCACAGTGGCTAGGAATGCTTCTGTGGTGGGAAAGGGCATTTCTTCCTGTCTTAGAGTAAGTTGCAGAACAAGGAAACCTCTCCCTCGGGAGTTGATGTGACTGCAGAAACACCAAGGTGAACCAGTGAGGATTTTCTGCTGAGAAGCAAACCTTTGCATTAGCAGACACCAAGACAAAGATTTAACATATAAAATGCATTGGCCAGGAAAAATAAATTTGAAATTGGAATGTGAAAGGGTTCTGTGATACCAAAAAATGTGTAGTTCATGTGTTATTCGCATAAAAATCACATATTTGTTGTTTCTTAGTTTTCCCAGCTGTAATTAGAAGTAATTATTATTTTTGCTATGGGATGGTAAATTTATTCCAACCTATAGTGACTCTTTACGATAAAGTAGAACTGCCACCTAAGTTTCCCAGGTTGGAGCTTTGTGGAGCAGATGCCATGGAATGGCAGGTGGATTTGAAATTTCCACCTTTTGGTTAAAAACCTATAGTTTGACTATTGCACTCCTACTTTGATCTTTCATTTTAAACTTAGGTGATATGCAAAGATACTGATTTCAAGTGTCTGACATTTGGTTGTTCAATAAATAGTATTAACTATGAATCAATCTTCATTATAAGATGGTAATTTCAGATAATGTGTGCAAACATTCTTTGTAAAATAAATGGCAGGAAGGTTCTGTTTATTTCACATAGACACTTATGTATACATGTACACATCCACCTTTGCTATCTTTTTGAGCATGTATAATGCATTTAGACTTTTGTTAATAGCCCCTTTAACATTGACTTGCAAATAGGAAGGGAAAAATTTAGATCTTCATTTATCTCTCTATTTCTTCTTTTTCTTTAAAGGTTTTTGTACTATTTTATGTTTTATTTTTTCCCTCACTTTCACCTTCTGTGCCCCAGGGAATAATCAGTGGAGCTAATGTCACCTTTTTCCTTTTAAACCTACAAAGATAAACATAGAAAAAAAGGGCAAACAATAAACACAGACCCAGCACCAATGACCATATAAAACCTCAGTTTGAGAGAAAAAGAGATTATTAAAATTTTAGCAATGGATCCAGAGAGATTACAAATTAAAGGTGATACATTCCATCTGAGCCTGAATTTCAAGAACAGGAAAGCACATGGTTAAAATTTGTCTATTCATATATTGCTTTTCCAAAAAATAGCTTCCTTCTTAGCATGACACAAAAATTAATGAACATATAACCATCTTCCAGTAAAGTCAAAGAAGAGTCCCTCTATTGTCATTTGGGACTGTTTTTAAATGAAAAAAAAAAAATCACTCAGATTATTTTATAATGGGACCAAATAGTCTCCTGGGTAGGAAGCATAGAGGTGGCATCTCTCAGATCAAATGTTATGCTCCTTCTAATTACTTGGCTAAGATTTCTCTCCAATTAGAAATTGAATTTATTATAAATCTTTAATATACAAAAATGTTTAAAGTAGCAGAAAGTGGGTTTTCCACCAATGTGAGTAATTGCAATTTGGGCACCTTATTGGCATGTGTAGCAACAGAATGTTTGGAGAAGAATTTTGTGGCCAGGTTTGATAATTCACAAGATTCAAGGGCAGGTGGAGACTTAGTTGGAGAGAGTTAGGATGTCTGGTTGTGTGAATGTCTGTGGTATTGGTTCTTCCTGGCTCTCTCACTGCAGATCATCTTACATCAGTGGTACAGCCTAGTAGCCAAGCCTTTCTTCCATCAAGTTATATAAATACCTTTCTGGATACCAGATTCAGAATAACCAAGGGTTACTCTGAAATTTTCTCATTTTCTCCAGTATGTAGCACACTGTGTGCATACCTTCCAGAATTTACCCTGAATTGACTCCAATCTACACTTTTAGTGTTGCTACTCCAACCCCCACATCAAAATCTTGCTTGCGGTCCCAGCAAACTATCCCTTACACTTGGATTATCTTTTCTTCTGTGGCTTACTTACTCCTTGTGAAATATCCTTCCCAACACTTCTGACAGTGGAAGTTCCATCCTTCACGGTACATCACAAATGTCACATTCATAATAAAGATCTCTATGAAGAGCTCAAAGATTTTAATCAATATATTTATAAGTGCTTTCTTCTTGTCAAATTCCTAATGTTCTTATTTGTTTTCCCTTTCCTTATGATCCCTTACTCAAACCTAAATTAAAGGTATTTGTCTGATTTCTCATTCTTTCCACAGATGAGCTCCTTAAAAATAATTCTCTTATTTCTTCCCACCACTCACTCCCTGCAATAAATGCCTAGCACAGGATCCTCATTAAATGTCATGTTTGAATACAATAGATAGAGTAATCTGAGCATCAGGGGCCCTAGAAATATCCAGTTTATGGATACTGTATGCAGACATATGTTGGACTCCATATATAGAAAGTTCATAGACACAATCTTTTCTTAGTTCAGACCATAGACGGCTGCTGAACTGTGACACTGTAATCTTTTGAAGGGAAAAAAGCCAAGACAAACTCACAGTATGTACAAAATTGAAATCAGAAACCCTGTTGTTTTTTTTAATCATTCAACATAATTTCACATGGTTTTTCTAGGCCGTGTTTCAGTTCAAGCCAGTCTCTTCATTTGAATACAACCCTATAGTTTTCTTCTATAATCATTATCAGTCACCTTACAACTTTAATTTGGCTTATTTGGGGATTAAGTAAAGTCCTCTCTGCCATTGACTTTTGAGAGAGATGCATTGTTTATGAGCTTTGTCTTTATTCTTTTCCAAAATTATAGCCTATTCATTTTTCCTACTGAGTATCTGGTATTTGACCTTTTGTCTTAGAAGTAGTGAAATATACTAGAAAAATCATTTTGGAACTAGAAGGAAATATGGGGTCTGTATCTTCTATTAGAATGCATGTAACTTAGAGAATACTTTCTCATGCTATTATTACGTTATACCTGTTAGCACAATGTGGGAGGATATTATAAACAATGATTGCTCTGGGCCGTTGCAGTTTTCAGTACTCACTTTAGTAATTGTATAATTAAACCCACTCTTTATCAAAGTTATAAAAATTAAGCAAAGTTCTTGTCTCTGAAATATATTTGCCAAGAATGTAGTCTCAGAAGACAACAGTTTCTGAGCCATTCTGAAGAGCATGTTTCTTGGTCAAAAGAATTTGACAAACAGATGACTGCTATCCCAATGTTATGGAATTAGTGGTCATTAGATTTTGGTTTGGGTATCTTGCTTTGGGGTTGCTCAATGATTAATAGTCTGGTCCTGCCATTTACTTCACATATATTTACTACTCTAATGCCATCCTTGATTCTTATAGCAGGAATTAGCCTAATAGGCATGGTTATGCCTTTGTGACTAGGTATTATTGAAAGCTTTATCCTACCATTAACTCTCATTGCTCTTGTCAGTAGTGTCTAGTCATTTAAGAGTTTAATCTGTATAACAATGCATGTATTGCAATCTCAAGCCAGCCTATACTTCAGTAATATTCGTTTCTCAACACTATTTCAAATCTTATACAATTGGATAAATTAATGTTACTGTCAGTAGAATTACCTTATGCCCTAGGGGATGACATATAATGTTCTCTATTATAAAATGATAATAATGTTTCCATAGAGAACTAGAGACATATCTAAACCAAAGATACATGAATGGGTTTGGGCTTGTGCTTAATTCTCGCCCAGATCTAAGAACAATTAGTTCTTATGACATTTCCCTGCTTGATGCTCACCCTCATAGATCACTGAAGATATGAGTGCTACAACAAAGTGTGTTACAGAATTCATATGGTGCCCGGCTATCAGAATGAACAGCATTTGTGGTCTTAAAGGCTTGACTTCAAGCAAGCAATCATCTAACTGAGTCATCAACTTAGTACACCTGGAAGAAGCAGATTAGCCTGTGTGATCCAAGGATTATAAATAAAATCCAAATCTGAAGGAATAAATGGTATGAAAGCTTAAATTGTGAACACCTTGTTTGCAGAAAGCTATGGGTGACAGTAAAAGCATCATCCTTTTGAAGTTCTGTACATAGATTAAGTCTCTGGTAAATCCCCTCTCATCATAGTTCAAGGATATGAATAGCCTTGCTGTCAGAGAAAGAACATGTAAAGTTGATTACGGCATAGATAGTTAGGGTAAATGCAATATCTTTTCATGTGATCCCCATTTTGATTCATTTGAAAACTGTTGCAGTTTTAATATTTCCATTTTTTTCATGGAGGTTTTTCTATGTTCTGTCTATTCGTTGCTGTTTTGTTGGTTTGCTTCCTATTTAAGGTTTCATGTTTTTTTAAAAAATATATATGAAATCCAGGCTAGGTGAATCTATAGAGACAGTAACTGGATTGACATTTACTGAGGTTCTTGGTTATAAGGAGCCTTGGTGAGACAGTGGTTGGTCACAGTGGTGAGACAGTGGCTAACTGCGGAGTCATCAGCTCAAACCCCCAGCTGCTCCGGGTGAGAAAGACAGGGCTTTCTACTCCTGTCAAGATTTCTAGTATTAGAAACTGCCCGACGCAATTCTGCCCTGTCATATCAGGTCACTATACGTTGGCATTGACTCAGTGGCAATTAGTTTGGATTTTGATGAGGAGCTTGAGAGGCGGAAAGGGATGAATACGCTATTCTGAAATTGGTTGTGGTGATAACTATGCAACTTATGATCCAATGATTAAATTCTATGATATATGAAATAATGCCAAGCAAACTATTAAAAAAATTTCCAAATGTGAAGAGTAATCATCTCTTCAACTATTAAGTTTAACTTAAAATCAAGTATTAAGTTTAACCTATTAAAGACTCTAAAAACTCTACCTTAAAGAATTTAGCTTTCAACACATTTTATTTGAAATGCAGTTAATACAGAAAAATACTTAATATGATCTATGGACCTCAAAGGAATATATTTCCTACAGGATAATGGGTGATTACAGATTGATAATCCACTTTTCTTGTTCTTGTACCTTGCTCTCAGTTGGTTTATAATAATTGATTAGTTCCCCCATTCTGTAAACATTTCACTTTTAGTGCGATGCAAACCTCAAGGGTGCTGGAAGTGAAGACCTTCCCCCAAGGCACTCAATTTATCAGTTGTACAGTAAATAATTATTTGCTGCTAAGGTGAAATTTTCCTTTTGTTACCTTCGCATAATAGCAAATGAAACTTAGTTCAAAATGAAATTATTTCTCCCAACTTACAGTAAAAAATTCCACTAAAATAAATAAATAGAAACCAAAATTATGGCATCTACTGCGGTTACCATCTTAGTCTTAGTTTTCAAGTTTTGAAAAAGAAATTAAAATTCCTTTCCTTTGGATGGTCTTGTTTCTCACTGGTAGAAAAGAGGGACCACAATGGTTTCACCCAAAGCTTTGCATGTCCTGAGCTCTGTCCTTACTCCCAATCTGCCCTTCAATCACCAGGTGAGCATTATCATAAGTAGAATTTCTTCCTCCTGACTTCCAAAAGTCTTCTATCACTACTTCAAGAGCTCCTCATTAAAAATAAACAACTACATAACCCCACAATAACAACAAAAATGCCTTTGCGTCAATTCTGATATACAGCTCTATTTTGAGGTAAAACTCAAATTCACTATGACTGAATCAGTTCTGACTGACAGTGACCCTTCGGAAAGGGGAGAACTGCCCCTCTGTGTTTTGGCGATTGTAACATGAGCAGAACACTACCCTTTCCCCTGTGTGGCAGGTGGTTTCAAACTGCTGATGCTCTCCTCAGCAGCATAACTCACCACTCACCTCATCACCATGGTCCATTGCTTTGAAATAGCAGCGACATACTGTGAATGTTTGCATCTATGAAAAAGGTAGATTCTAAAAAAGAGTTTGGACCTTGGTTTTTCAAAACCACCTCTTTTTCCATGTGTAAAAATGAAGACGTAGGGCTAATGGATTCAGCTGGCCTTTCTAGGCCACTTTCTCAGTGGCTAATCGAAATCTGTGTTCTTAAGTCCAATGCAAATATCACAGAGTAAGAAAAAAATGGATGCTGCCTGATATGTTCAGTTGATAGTGTGCTTTCTCTGAGCTGACACCTTCTCAAAACTCCGAATGCACTCGCATCTTCTCTCCAGCCCAGCATGTTGGCAGAGGTACAGAGAAAATGTTTGTGTTTGTATATAACCTGCATATGCAGCAGGGGTATTTAATTTATTATTTAGCCTGAAGGTTATTCCTGTACCCATGTATTTTTTTTTTTACAGCACAGGTATTGATGCTAGAGGTACTTGTGAAATATTGGAAGAACTTCATTCATCTCTATAATCACTGCTTTAAGAAGACCCTGTGGCCTGTTAGTTGCGGAAGGCCTTTTAGAGAGCTTGATGGGTAAAATACTGGCAGGGACCTTCTCTTCTATTTGAAGGCTATTCCAGGAGGGATCATTGAGGGTGAAACTCTTCTTGGCTTGGTGCCACCGTTCATTCCTTTGCTTGCCCTTAAGTGAGTGTTTTGAAATGTCTTTTGAAGTAAATCTCCCACCCGTAGAAGTGCAAGAAAGTTTATATTTCACAGAGGAATGTGGCATATTTACGCCAAAAGGGTACAAGTGAAAAAGCTTTTGATTTGCTTGTTTGCTTTTCTTGCATTTCTCTCAGTGCCGTGATTCGGGTAGAATGTTAGATTTGTTTCATAAATACAGAATGAACGGGAGGCAGAATTCATCATAAATAGTAATGATAGAGTTTCTCTTTCTGTGTTCACTAACCCCTAAGGGCCCCACCCTAAAAACGTATTTTTTTAGCCACTACTTCTACCATTATTTTGGCATGGTTAGAATTTTCATGAGGGCTGAATCCAGTTCATGACTTGCTTTCCCAGGCCCAGATGCCTCCGTCAGAAATCCAGTCAGGCCGTGTCGGTACTCAAAAACTCACATACTGATGCAAACCTGAAGCTTGTCATTCCTGCTAGTGTAAGGACAGCATTTTATGCCTGTTAATGCATTCCTTAGCGGAGCAAGGCTGCAGGCAGATTTTTGAACATTCTTTTCAGAGTATCACAATCAGGAAACAATACCAAATATATATATATTGTTATTTTTCTGCTTATGTTTGAAGGGTATTTTAGGCTCAGAATACACAAATTACAGCTAATTGACACTTTGCTATTACATTTGGTAAATAAATTCAAATGACTGCAACTTTGTAGCATTTTAGAGGAACTGTGAACTGGCGACTCAGACATCACTTTGGCAGTGAGCAATTGGAGAGCCAGCTGTTGGTCCTAGTGAGGTGGTGGCCATTTCAGACTTCCTTAATGGATCACAGCCATCCCCAATCTTTATAATAAAACCAGTCAGAACACAACAAAATTTTTTTATCATTTAGCTCATGAAGGGCTAAATGTGCCTCGTCTGTGCCAGTACAGATTCTTCGTGGTACTATAAATCATGGCTTTTATCATAGTGTGGCCTTGCACATGATGATCAACTAATTCTATGCTGCAAGGAAAAGATGAATATTTACAGACTTAGGAAGCCCAGGTAGGGGCTCTCTGAGTTGGAATCTCCTCAGTGGGAGTGGGTTTGCTTTGGTGGCTACTTTTCTGTTCGTGCTCAGGACTCAGAAGTTGATACTCATTCTCTGCCTTTGAACTGTGTTACCTTCCTGCTATCCTGACAACTTACCTGGGATTTTAACCAGTGGCGGTGAATTTTTATTTTCCTTAAGCAATATTTAAGCTGTCAAAAAAAAAACGTTCAATCTCAACTTTTTTACCCCAAGATAGAGAATCTGAATCAGAAGAATTAAAAATCCAGTTTTATTTAGTTCATTACAAAATGATCCTGTGTAATTTTCTTACTCTGCTTGAGCTCTGAATTCCTCATACAAACTGTAGCTTTACTGTCATTTCATCATTTAGATGCACCAAGCTTCACCACTCTATGTATGTACTTGTGATCTGGGTTCTAGCCCAACCCTGCTGTCTCTCAGCCAGAACCTAAAGGCAGGCGATTTACTGGTAATTACAACCTTAGGTATTGGTTGACTCCTATTTTAAATGTGGATAAAAATGCTTCTGTTTGCTGTGCTCATAGTCCCAGGGTGCTGTTAAATAAACATTGAAACCCACTAGCTTCCCTGTGGTGAAGATGAGGCCGTCTTCTCCTATTAAGTTACAGCATTGGGTTTGTTTTTTGGATAATGTGCATGAGACTAAACTGTTTTAACATTAGAAAGAAGAGACACCTAGTGTCACTAAAAGATTACTAAGTATGCCCCCCAACTGATTTTTGCCTTATCACTGTATTGGTGCTGGTTCTGTCTCTTAACAGGTTGGAAACGTACAGACTTGGAATCAGATGTGAATTTAAGTCCCAGTTTTATCACCTGGTGCACTTAGCTGCTCCACTCTTATCTATCCTCAACTCAAATTAGAAGTAATAATATTCATAGCAGTGTAAAATGCTTTGTAAACAGCATTTCACTGTATACAGGTGTATTCTTTTTATACACAAAGTCATGAAGATCATGCCTAGAAATATGGGACTCAAATTCAAAAAGTACAACTCTGATCTCAGGTAGAGGGACTTGAATTTTTGTTTATTTTTCAAACTTTAATACAAATTTGAGCATGCATTACCTGCTACAAAATTTGTGTAAAACTGAAAGTATAAAAATGAGTGACAGCGACCTTCAAAATAAATAGAGAGGATTAAAGTTAAGTTTCCAAAAACAGTAGCAGGAAGCAAATGCCAAAGCGGTCTTGGCCAAAGTCCTCTTTTCGGTAACCATTAGTCATTTTCCGACACCTCTGGGGAGATTGCTGCGCAGACACTGGAGATTCAGATGCCTGCCCAGCTGTTCAGCCTTACCGTCACCGAACAGAACTAAAAGCAATAAACTTTGCACACAAATATCGTTCAATCCACAGCAGCTCATTTTGAGAGCAATGACTTGTCCACTTCACATCATTAAGAGAGTATCCCCTGCCCTGGACACAGAGGCATCCAAGACTTGTCTGTTATCATTTTAGGAAGCTAGACAATTCACAGACAGCTTGAGGGAAATGGTCCAAAAAGGAAACGGAAAAGTCAGATGCACTTTCTTTGGGCTAATACCTTCTCTCTTTTTTCTTATATTCAAAAACATCAAGCATTTTTGTTTTCAATAATCTTCTAGCCTGACAAAATATGTTTGAAGCTTCTCCTACTTCACTTTCATATTTCCTGACCCCTTCCAAAGATTTTTTTTTGATAGGAAGCTTCCTCAAAAAACGTAGCTAATGGAATCTGCTATTCCTCTGAACTCATCAGAGTAATCCCATTGACAGATGTGCGTCACCATCGCTGTTTATCATTAGACATAAACAGAAGATTAAAACTCCGCTAGAGTGTTTAGAACCATCAGAGGCTATTAATCAGGCTGAAGACCGTAACTAATTGAAGGAAAGAGTACAAGCAGATGCCAAGTATTTAAAAAACAAACACTTTTTCCTTTCCAACTCATTCCAGAGAGGAAATGTTACCCTTAGAAATGTCCCTTCGCTTCCCTTCCTTACAAATGGCATTCTGAAAACTAAATATTTACATATAACCATGACTACATTTTAGGCCAATGTTCTTTAAATTAAAAACTCATGGCTGTTGAATAAATTCTAACTCACAGTGATCAAATTCAAAGAGTAGTTAATGTCATATTAGCATGAACACTTAGTTTATGGATTAATGTCATTTAGATATACAAATTTCTAAATTTTTCAAAATAATGTAGAAAAAAATATACACATTTACTAGACATCTATTTTGTTATGAGATGTATTTTTCAGGTAAGTTATAACTTTTTGTGCCCAAAAGAAATTTGAGCAACCTGGATAAAGTAAGTTTTGAATAATTATTTTTTAAATTGAAATAAAATCTTAAAAAAGAGACTATAGAAGACCAAAATTGAATATTACTAAAATGACCATAAAATCATTTTCTGACCTTCTAAGAAGTCAGGGGGAAAAAGGTGTTTTTAATCCTCAATAAGATCAATTTTATAGGGGCTGAGCCCCGGTGGTGTAGTGGTTGAGTGTGGGACTATGGCCCATTGGGTTGGCGGTTCAAATCCAGCAGCAGCTCTCTGGGAGCAAGGATGGGTAGCTCCCATGACCAGCAGAGACTAGTGATGTCCCTCCCTCCAAAAAGATCAATTTTATGTTTGTCTCGAGAATCACTATTTTTTCCTTAATTGAATAATGAAAATGATATAAATGAATACTATTACAAGATATACTGAAAGCTGAAACAATGCTAGCACAAGCAATTATTTTTAAAAGGAATGCAGAGTTGTCAGATGGCTGTTTTATTTGGAATCTGCAAATGTGACTGTTACATGGCACTGCTTAGGAATACAATAAGATTAAAGAGTCTGTCCTTTATTCTTGGAAGAAGACTACATAGAATTTAATTTAATCCAGTAGGTCTAACAAAATACTTCCAAATTTGGTTTCAGAATTTCATTAATATTTTCAGAGTATTTTTAATATTCTGGTCACTGTAGTATTATTTTAAATATATTGTTTCGGTTTTGAAAATAAATTAACATTAGGTTGCCAAAATAGTGAAGGAAATTTGGAGATTTTTTTTTAGCAAATAATGAGTCATCTGTAAAATGTATAGTCAATTCCATAAAAATTAAAAAATGTAAAGTTATAATAATATGAAAATATATCTTATAACTCCATAAAAAGTAAAAAAGCAATCACTGCCATTGAGTTGATTGTAATACCCTATAGGATAAAGTCGAATTGCCCCTGTAAGTTTCTGAGACTGTTAATCTTTTTAAAAGTCGTTTACATAACTCACTGTCCAAGTTCTCCTTGTCATCATGTCAATGCAGCAGCCTCATAGCAGTCCTCTGTGGGTTTCTGAGGCTGTTCTGTTTCCAGTCGTAGGCAACTCTGTCTCCGACTGCTGACTCAGCGTTTCACTGCTATACCACCAGGGTTCCTCCCCTCCCATAATGTAATCACTGAATCATATTAATATTCTTTGTGTAATCATCATCATTATCAATTTCAAAATAGTTTCCTCCCATATGCGTTTTTAGCTCCTCCATTCACCCCATTCACCCCTGCCATGACACTAGGCAGTTATCAGTCTCTGTAATATCTACCTATCCTGCATTTCATATTCAGAAAATCATACAAAAATACAGTAAGAAGCAAACAAACCCCAAATCAACAGTGAGTAGGCGGAAAAGAAAAACATCAACTGAAAAGAAATAAAATATTTAAAAAGTAAGCAACCTTAAAATTAGTCAAAAGGGAGATCAAATATGAGGTATTACATTTTAACCTAACTCCATCTGCAGTAATCAAATTTATAATGCTCCTTGTCTGATTGCAAGGCTTTGGACTTGGATTTGATTATTTGCAGTCCTCGAATCACCCAGACTGAGGGTGCTTCCTCGATGTGTACTTAGCTGTGAGCTCAGTGTCACGTAGATGGGCTGCTTGTCTGAAGACAAGTCTTTAAGAGACCAGAAGTTATTCTTTCTGATAGCAAGGTGTCATATGGTTTCTTTACCACATTTTTCAGTAGTACACCTATCTTCAGAGATTTCTTCATGAGAGTGAATGTTTTCTGACCATGTCCTAAGACCTAATGGCTCTTAGATTTGGGTTAGAGTTAAGTGTAAGCCCAAATCCATTCATGTATCTATGGTACGTGTAGATCTGTCTATCTATAACTATATCTGTATCTATGTCTGTATCAGTATAAATATTTCTATCTGCGTGGTTTTTATTTTAAGAAGTTCCTGTCATCTAATTTGTATTATTTATCATCCACCATGTGTGCTTCCTTTATTATACTTGGCAGTCTGTGCATGCTCTGCAATATGGTCTCTAAGTTGCTTCCAGTTTTCTCAATTGTGATCCTTATAGTCCTGGTGCATATATTAGATCTCTCATCCATCTTGAGATTGCTTGCGGGGAGGTATGGGACCTCTTTTTTTCTTCTGATGATAGAGATCCATTTTTTCCAGCACTATCTCTGAAAGAGGTCACCCCTTTCCCATTTAATGTTTTTTGATCCATTGCTGAAAATAAGTTGTTTGAACATAGATGCTTTCAATTTTGGGTTTCATATCCGGTTCCATTGGCTTATCTATTTATCATGTACAGTACCAGGCTGTTTGGTTTTTTTAAAAGATCACTTTACGAGGGCTTTTAGAGATCTTATAACATTTCATATCAAGCTTATTTGTATATATGTTGCCACCATCATTTTCTAAATATTTACTTTCTATTTGAACCCTTGGTATTAGCTACTCCTTTTCCCCTCCTCCCTCCCTCTCTAGTAACCCCATGATAAAGTATAAATTAGTATTGTTTTCATATCTTACACTGGCCCCTGTCTCCCTTCACCCATGTTTTTAGTATATTTGCTGCCGAAGTGAGCACACCCATGTTTTTGTTGTTCTTCTCCCTAGTGGGGATTATGTGTCCGTCATGGTGATTGGTCCCTCCTTCTTCCCTTCATCCCCTCACCTTCTCCCTGTCCTCCTGGTACTGCTACTCCCAATTTTGTTCTTGAGAGCTTCATCTGTCCTGGATTTTGTATGTCATCTCTTATTTATATCTGTGTACAGGCTCCATTCTAGCTTCAGTGAAAGGCAGGACTGAGTTCTTGATGGTGGTGAGTGAGGAAACATGAAAGAACCAGAGGAATATCATGTGTTTGTTCCATCAGTGCTATACTGCACCCTGGTTGACTCATCCCTTCCTGGGACCCTTCTGTGAGGGGATGTCCTATTATTTACAGATAGGTTTTGGGTCTCTGCTCCAATCTCCTTCATTCTCTACAAATGTTTTTTGATGTTGTTGTTTGCTCTGGGTCTTCTGGTGCCTGTTACCTGATCCTGTCCATAACTGATGATCTCACAGGCTGGTGTGCTTCTTCCATGTGGACTTGTTACTTCTCTGATAGACGGCTGCTTGTTTAACGTCAGGCCTTTAAGACCCCAGGCACTCTATCTTTTGATAGTTGATTTTCATCACCACATTTGTTTATGCACCTATTTTGTCTTCAACGATCGTTCTGGGAGGGTGAGTATCACAGAATGTCAGGTTGTTAGAACAAAGTCTTCTTGCATTGAGGGAGGGCTTATAAAACAAACAAACAACAACAAAAAAGTCCATGCCCTTCCTCTCAAGGTATTGCCATATAAATATATGTACATATGTCAATACCTCTATTTTTGTTAATTAATAGATTTGCATAAGGGCACACCTATGTTTATACCTGTATCCATTCTTTATTTCCTAGATTTTTTTTTTACCTTTTACCTTTACCAGACTGTTTTAACTGCTGGGATATGTAGTAGGATTTGAGGTTGGGGAGTGCAAGGCCTCATGTTTTTCCCTTCTTTTTGAGAATTTCTTTGCTTATCCTGGGCCTTTTTGCTCTCTGAAATTGGCAATCAGCTTTTCTATTTCTTTAAAGAATACAAGTCTGGATTTGGTTTTGAGTTGTGTTGTATTTGTATATTGCTTTAGATTATATCAACATTTTCACAATATTAACTTTTCCTTTCCCTGAACATGGGATATTATTCCATTTAAATACATCTCTTTTGATTTCTTATAATAATAGTCTGTAGCTTTCTTTGTATAGGTCTTTTGTTTCTTTTTTACCCCCCCCCCCCGGTCTTTTGTTTCTTTGCGTACGTTTATGTCTAGGTAATTTCACCTTATTTTGTGGCTATTGTAAATGGTATTGTTTTCTTGGTGCCTTTTTCAGAACCCTCTTCACTGCTATATAGGAATCTGGTTGATTTCTGCTTGTTAATCTCATATCCTGCTACTTTACCAAATTCTTCGGTTGTTTCTTACAGGCTTTTTTGTCGAGTCCTTAAGGTACTCTCTCTATAGATTCCTATCTTCTGCAAATAGCAAACAGTTCCACTTCTTTGGCCAAGTGATTTTTCCCCCTTTGTGTTGTTGCAGAGTTTATATGGTTAACCTTGTTCTAGTTGTGGCAGATGTAGTTTTAAGGTGTGGATTAAGAGGTTTCTCCTTTTTCTTATGTATGTTTTGATTGCTGTAAATTGTCCTCTGATGACTACGTTGCTATGGCCCAAAGATTTTTGAATGATGTGTCATAGTTCTTGTGTTTCAAGGAATGTCTTAATTTCACCAGTTATTTGATCTCTTACCCAGTTATTTTTAAGTGGTATGTTGTCAGTCTCCATATGTTTGTCTTTACGTTCCTGTTCTTTCAATTGTTAAGTTCCAGATATAGAGGATTGTCATCTGAGAAAATGCATTGAAGGATCTCAATATTTTAAAATTTGTTGAGGCTTGCTTTGTGATCTAACATGCTTTATTCTAATGTATGTGCTGTTTTCTCTGGAGAAATATGTGAAATGTGTTTTTGGGTAGACTGCTCTATATGTCTAAACAGTCAACCTAGTTGATTGTGTGGTTTTAACTTTGTTTCTTTATTGAGTTTTATTCCTGATGATTTACCTTTCCTTGGGAATGGAATGTTGAAGTCTTCTAATAGTTGTTTATTTCTGCTGTCACCTTTGAGAACTGGACTGATATAATTCAATAGTCTTTAATTTTATGGCTATATGCTTGTGAAGGTTATATGTTACAGTGAGTGACTGTTCTTATCTCTTATATGTTATCACCTTGAAGTCTATTTTATCAGAAATTAATATTGTCACTCCTGCATTCTGATGGTTGTTATTAGCTTGGTAGATTTTTTTTAACCATTCTTTAATTTTTAGTCTATTTTTATCTGTGAGTTTAATGTGTGTCTTGTGCAGCATATAAATGGATCATGCTTTTCAACCCAGATTTTGACTCTAATCTTTTGTTTAGTGCATTTAATCCATGGACATTCAGTGTCATGATTTATTTATCTGAGTATTTTGATATCATTTTGCTCCATTTGTTTGATTTCTCCACCCACCCACCCCCTTTGTGTGGGGGGGGGGGAGGGGAGGTTTCATTGGTGTCATCGTTCCACCTTTATTTATGTATCTTTTTTAGTACTGCTTTCATTATATAAGGGACAAGGTGTAAAGGTTGACAGTTGGTCTTCTAACTGCAGTATCAGCAGTTTGAAGGTACCAGGTCTTTAAGATAAAGATGGGGATATCTATTTCCATAAAAAGTTAGTCTCAGGAATTCACAGTGGTAGTTCTAACCTGTATTAAACAGCCTCTCTGTGTCAGCCACAACTTGAAGGTAGTAAGTTTGGTTTGGTTTTTAGTTCCATTGTATTGGTTTCTGTATGGTGTTGTGCTTTTTGATGTTCTCAGGTTTATCTGCTGTCATTCATTCTCTGTGCATAATGTCCCAGTTAATATATTTTTTAATGCTTTACAAATTCCTTTAGTTTTCCCTAGTCTGTAAAGGCCTTTGTTTCCTCATCACATTTGAGGGATACTTTTGTTGGGTATAGCTTTCTTGGTTAGAAGTTTGCTTGCTTGTGTTTCCCTACTCAGAATTTTCTATGTGTCACTCCATTGTCTTTCTCCCTTCATAGTTTCTGCTGAGAAGTCAAACAAAATTACATACTTGTTTTCATTTGTAGGTAACTGATCTTTTTTTTTTTTTAACTGACTACAGGATTCTCTCCTTGAAAGAAGAGAGTTTTTCTTTGGTGTTTTTCTTTGGGGGTCTCTCTGATTTGGGGTTATCTCATTTTCTTTGATAGTTATATTCTCCTATTTTGTTATACTGATAAAGTTTTCTTCCATGATTTTTCATGCAACTTCCAATGTAGATTTTTTGTTTCTGGCCTCTATTGGAAACTGTCACTCTTGATGGAAGCAGAGATCCCCATCTTTCTTCCAAATACCAGTTGATGGTTAAGAACTTTTGACCTTGTGTATCAGGACCCGATGTGTAACCACTCTGCCACTGTCTCCCTTGTTAAAGGATCCTGATGAGGTATAGATTGTTTCTTTTCACTGCATCCAGCATCATTCCCAGCCTTTATTTGGTCTTTCACTATTTTCTTTCATCACTTGTAATTTGATTGTTTCTCTCGTCAGTTGTAGTTTGAATGACTGTCTTGAAGCTTATTGATTGAATTATCCTTTTCTTCAATACTCCTCCTCAGGCCTTTTATGATGTTAACTAATTTTGATATGTTATTGCTCATCTTCTGAAATTTATTTTGTATTGGTGATGTGAGTTTTAAATTCCAATGTTTTCATGAGTGCTCCTCACATCTCTTGAAAAGGGTCAAATATCATTATTCTGAATTCTGATTGTAGTAGTTCCTGGCCCTCTTTTTCAGAGTACTCCATTGGGTTTGAGTGATTTTTGTTGTTTATATTTATTTTTTCTTGATATCTTGGGCTTATTGTGGTTGACTGCTACTTACTGGGCCTAGTGGTATAGCTGTTCATGGTGTGTGTGAGCTTCTGGATCATGTACTTTAGTTGGCTCTCTAGTGAAACGGAAGAGGTCTCATAGGTGCTGGAAAACACGCAATGGAGAAAAAAGCAAAGAGATGGGTAAGTGGGGAATGTGAAGGAGAAGAAAAAGAGTAACTAATATAAAAGTTAATAATATTAATAATACATGAATATCTGGATAGGACAACGGATTCATAAAAATAATATAAAAACTGTTTTTATAGGGGAAATCAGGTTTCAAAGTAATATATTCTATGAGATAATAGAAAGAGAAAGAGAGATAATGTATGAATGTGCAGGGAAAAGGAGGGACAAATAGCTCAAAGAGACACAAGACTTGATTGTGGGGGCTGAAATTCTGTTTTGACAGCAGCGTGAATATGGCCAGTACTGAGAGGGGTTGTGGGCGGGGAAGCCCTTGTTTGGGCATGGTGCCCGAATGTCCAGACATGACTGTTTTTATCTGAGGATGATGCACTTTCTCAGGAAGATGGGGTTTCCCCATAAGAGCACACCAGAAGTGGTAGAAAACTAGAAAAAGATAAAGTATTATAGAACAAAAGCATAAAAACTGAAGAACATAAAATAAAGTAAAATATGAAGCTGCCTTTTGTGAATGTGTATTCTTTCTCCTTTGGCATTGTGTGTTGTTGTGCACATGTATATGCTGTGTGGGGAGTGGGTAGAGAGGGAGGGAACCAAAGAACAAAGGAGGTTGGGAAAGATAGTAAAAAATGTGGCTTGTACAAAATGTAAAAGACAGTAAAAAATGGGCCCCAGTGGCATAGTGTTTGTATGCAGGCCTGTGGCCTACTGGGTTGGAGGTTCAAATCCAGCAGCAAGACTGGGCCTCCTACTCCCACCACCAGAGGACAGTGATGCTCAAAGCACACACACACACACACACACACACACACACAAATGTGGCTTGATTACTGAGTATATATATCTCCAGCAAACTGCCCACACTATCTATCCACCATCCACCAGAGTCCCCACCCACCAGGACGATAAGAGTTTCAGCTGTTGGGGTTACCTCAGGGAGCAGAAAAAGATAAGATATGCCAAGGAGGTGCCAGGTTCACAGAAACTGTTCTTCCTGCTGCTCATTGATGCAGGGAAGCCTGTCAACGGGCACTGTTGCTGTCCCACATTTGGTCTATGTAGCTTTTATGTTGAAATTCTCACTCCTAGAGAGTGCAGGATATCTCTCTGGGTGAATCCTCTCTGGGAGTTGCTGAGGAGATTTTCTGGCACTTGTTATCTGGTGGCCATATTCACCCATCTTCAGAGCTGCTCATCTTTTCAGGAGCAAAATGCTTCATCTTTTGTCCCATAAAGTGACTGGCAGGTTCAAAGTGTTGATCTTGGACAACTGATAATGCATGAGGCTGAGGAATCTTCATAAAAAGAAGACTACACCCTCCAAGTGTCACCACTCTCACCACTGGTCCAGAGGGGTTCATCTGTCCTGGATTCCCTATGTTTGCAGTTCCTGTCTGTACCAGTGTGCATTCTCTGGTCTAGCCAGATTTGTATAATAGAATTGGGGAGCAGGAGTAGAAAGGGGGAACCATTTGCAAGGATCTACATATAACCCTATCCCTGGGGGGTGGATAACATAAAAGTGGGTGAAGAGAAATGTCAGATAGTGTAAGACTAGACAAAATAATAATAATTTATAAATTACCAAGGGTTTATGGGGAGAGCAGGGAGGAGAGGCGAAATGAGCTGATACCAAGGGCTCAAGTAGTAAGCAAATGTTTTGAGAATGATGATGGCAAGAAATGTACAAAAATGGATGGATATATTGTTATAAGATTTATAAGAGCCCCTCTAATGAAATGATTTAAAAAGGCTACAATTTTAAATATAGCTTTCCTGTGTTTGACATGTTTATATCTGTTAATTTCCTTTTTCTTCAGGGTGTATTCTTATAGTGCTAGCTAAAATTCAAAATTTCTACTGTGATATAGAAATAGGATGCCCTTAGTGTCTGTGTAAATATTTGTTCAATGATGAGAAACTATATGTATGTACATATGTGTGTGCATATATATATATATATATACAGTCAAATATCTATCAAGTTCCTCTATTGTGAAATTTCTCTATAGAGACAAAGAAAAATTTGTAGACTTCACCATAATGTAATTGATGGTGTTACATGAATTCCCAAAGTTAGGCTTATAGAAAGTAGAGACAGTGTAATCAGGTTTTTTGAAAATGGTGATGTTTCAGCAGAGGACTGGGAATGATTTCAGATTGATATATCGCCTTGATTGAATAGTGAGCCTCCAGAAAAGAAGAATCAAAACCAAGTATTTTCTTTTAGAAGTACACAGTGGTTTTTGTGTGATTTAATGTGCTTTAGAGCAAACTGCCTTTTTTATTGCACATGTCTCAAAAGCTGTTCTTGGTTTTCTTTTCCAAATGTTTGAGCTTCATTTCTCTCCTAATTCAGAAGAAAAGGAATTTGTATATTTCCCTTAGACTATGTTTGGAAATTTTAGTTTTTTTTGTTTGGCCCTTTGTGTTATGTATCTGTTTTTTGAAGTGAGGACTATTGCTATGTATCTGTTTTTTGAAGTGAGAAATATTGCTATAGAAAGATGGGAAAAATAGACGAAGAGCCAGGGATGAAGAAAATACAGGGAAGAGAAATAAACATAGTCTCTTATATTAGTTTTAATTAGTGAGTTCTTTCAGAGTGATCATTTATAAAGTTCATTAGCAGTTGATTGCATATTCTGAGTGCTGTCTTTTATCTGCTGAATGTTCTTTTCAAAATTACATAAAATGCTAGTATCCAAATTTATTCAAGTATAGGAGCTGGATTAAATGATGGATCTGCAAGGCCTCTTTGAGTTTAGGAATTTGTCATGATTTGTTTAAGGCATATAATCAAGAAAATTAAAAGCTTCTGAGCTCAATTTAGCTCATTGAATATAGTTTCTATCATATTTATTTTAATATGTCTGTAAGTGTGCTCAGTATCATAAACACTTTGAAACTCCTTCAAATATTGCATTTATATATATGCACTCGTTATATGCTAAAAATGCACATATATGTTCACGGACATATAAGTATACACATATAAACAATATGCATAGGTCCATAAGACTGAGTCCATATGCAAAAATTTGTATTTCTCAAAAATGGAGGATAACACATCTCAGGATGCATTACATTAATTGGAAAGTCTTAATATTACGTAAGTTTCAAACTACTAAGATTCATGGCCCAGTGATGCTGACATTTACTTGTCACAGTCACTCTCTCTCTCATCTCTCACTTTGGCACTCATTACTGCTACATATACATCATTAATGCACTAAATAGCCCAACTGTAGGCACTCACACAGTAATTAAACATAGGACGAGAGTGTGTGTGTTTGTATTTCTGGTGGTAAACTAGACATGTGGATACCTGATTTCTACAGTGGTTTAATGCTCAATGGCTGAAGGTCAGTGGTTCTAACTCACTGAGTGTTCCATGGAAGAAAGATAAGGCAGTTTCCTTCCCTAAAGACTACAGTCTTGTAAACTCTTTGAGGCAGTTATATGAGTTCAAAATTTGAGTTACTAAGAGTCAAAATCAACATAACACCAGTTTCAGTTAAGATATGCATATGTAGTTCACTTGTGAGATGACTTCTGGATGCCTATAACACAAAATATGATGCAAATATGAAAGATATGTGAATCAACTTTTGGCTTTTTAAGGATCATGGAAAAATGACCCCTATACCTCGTCCCAGACACTCCCTTGGACAGAGAAAGGAAGAACTGCATTCTGGATGGCATAGAAAAAGCACTATAGGAGGAGGAGGCTAGAAAGGTGTTCTCACACAGTCTGGACATTCAGGGTGTCACAGATCTGCCCCAGGAAGACAGCCAATTTTCTCCTTGATTCTCTGTCTCCATTCCTCAACATTTTTGAGAGGCATCAAAAAGTTTTTAGATGTTTCCATTATCTTTTCATTTCAATATTCTTTAAATTTTTTTTACAGTTTCAATGGTATATAATTCACAAAACATACAATTCAATGGTTTGAATATATTTTTAAAAGCACTGCTGTCATAACCACAATTACTTTTAGAATACTTTCTTCATTCTTATACTCATTATTTTTAGCTCCACATTCCCTCGGACCTTGGTATACTATTAAGAAAATCCTAATCCAGTTACTGTCTCTATAAACTGACCCATCCTGTAAATTTAGCTATATAAAGAAAAGCATATAATAATAACCAACAACCCTTATAAAATAAAACAGGAAACCTCAATCAATACGAAGAAAATCATAAAGACTAGTACAAATTTAAAGGGCGAACATATGCCGAAGTGTTCAACTACAACCATTTACTTCTGTTTTAATCCACTTTCCAATGCACTCTAATAATAAAGCTATTTACACCTCTTATCAGTGAATGGAAATGCTAGAGGCTTAATCCACATGAATTTGGGACTTTTATTGTCATGCATAGATTTCTGAAAACTGGTGATTTAGAATTTATTCTTTAATATTGTTCCATCTTCTGATTTCCCTCCTCTTGGATTTTATTATTTACAGTTCTTGGGTCACACAGACTGGAATGCTTTTACTGTGTGTGGACTTAGCTGGCACCTTAGATGACTACTTGTTTGAAGACAGACTTTTAATATACTAGTCCTTCCGATAGCCAGACACCATTTAATTTACTTACCACACTCTGCTATAACACCCCTATCTTTAGTTATCTCTTCATGAAAACAGGATTGAGTCGTTCCATGTTATGAGAAGTAATTGTTCTTGGATTATAAAGACGGTTAAATATTAGTTCAAAATTAATCTGTCTTGTTTTTATATATATATCTGGTCCCCTATAAATACATCATAATGATTTTATTGAAAACATTATAAATTATCCCCAAGGGGCATATCAAAATATTATTGATAGTATCAACATTGCTGTTGTTAGGTAGCACTGAGTTAATTCAAACTCATATCAACCCCATATGCAATAAAAACGATACTGTTTGGTCCTTTTTTATCCTCACAATTGTTTGTGTGTGTGTGTGTGTGTGTGTGTGTGTGTTTGAGTCAATCATTTTATTGGGGAACTCATAAATTGAAAACAACCCATTATTCAATTGTATTAAACATACATACAAGTGTGCTTAATACACTTGTACGTATGTTTCCATCAGCATTTTTTAATCATTTTATTGGGGGCTCATATAACTCTTATCATCATCCATCCATACATCCATTGTGTCAAACACTTTTGCACATTTGTTGCCATCATCATCCTCAAAACATTTGCTTTCTATTTGAGTCCTTGGTAACAGCTCCTCATTTTCCTCCTTCCAGATGCCCCCTCCCTCTTGAATCTTTGATAATTTATAAATTATTATTATTGTGTCATGTCTTACACTGTTCGATGTCTCCCTTTGCCCACTTTTCTGTTGTCCATCTCCCAGGGAAAGCGTTATATGCAGATCCTGGTAATCGGTTCCCCCTTCTACCCCACCTTCCCTCCACTCTCCCAGTGTCACTATTCTAACCACTTGCCCTGCAGGGTTTATCTGTCCTGGATTTCCTGTGTTTGCAGTTCCTATCTGTACCAGTGTACCTCCTCTGGTCTAACGGGATTTGTAAGGTAGTATTGGGATCATGCTAGTGAGGGGTGGGGGTGGGGGAGTAAGCATTTAGAATCTAGGGGAAAGTCGCATGTTTCATCGTTGCTACACTGCAGCCTGACTGCTCAGATCCTTCCTTCCTGCATCCCTACAGCATGGGGATGTCAAGTTGTCTGCAGATGGGCCGTGGGTCCCCACTTTGCACTGCCCCTAGTTCTTAGTGATAAGATTTGTTGTTCTCTGGTGCCCAATCCCTTCAACACCGGTGCTTATTCATCTTTTAAAGAGCCTTACTCTTTTTTTCACTTTGCCAAGCATGCTGTCCTTTTCCAGGGACAAGTTTCTCTTGGTAACTTTTCCAAAATATGCAAAATGAAGTTTGCCATTCTTGCTTCTAAAGAGCTTTCTGGTTATACTTCTTCCAAGCCAGATTTGTCAGATTTCTTTGTTCTTTTAGCAGTTCGTGATACCTTCGATATTTTTCCATAGCATCATGATTAAACACATTGAGCCCTTTCCTGTTTTCCTTATTCAGTGTCCAAATTTCACGTACATATGAGGTGATTGAAAAAACAATGGCTTGTGCCATTTAGTCATTAATGTAGATTAACTATATTTTTCCATGAATGTTTTGATGCCTCCTCATATATATTTATAACATATCACAATGTGTTAGTTTGGATTGACTAGGGAAGCAAATTTATAGACACTCATATGTGTGTAAGGGAGAATTTTGTATCAAAGAGTAGTTGTATATTAAGAAAACATACCAGCCCAGTACATTTCAAGTTCGTATGTCCAGTATTGGCCCATAAGTCCAATACCAGTTTATAAATTCCTCTTCAGACTCACACAACGTGTGCAATGATATTGAATGCAGGAAGATCACAGGTTAGTAGGTGAAAAGTCTTGTAGATCCAATGGTAGTGGAAACATCTCAGTGCTGGTATGAGTCTCTACCTGACTCCTTCATTTTCAGGGCTCTAGTTTCATTAACATGCTTACATGTGCCTTATAAGTGGGAAGATGAAGCATGGAGTGCAGATCTGGCCTTCTGTAAGCTGTTTATCTCCATAGTGCCTCCAAATGAGGACATCAAGCTACAATGCCAGACTGAACGCCCCCCCCCCTTCACTCTTAATAGTCTCAAGCTGACATGTACCACACATAGGTAAAACTCAAACTCAACCTCTCTGTTACAAAGCAGATTCTGACTCATAGTGGCCTTGTGGAAGTTATGGAAAATGCCACATTGTTCTCCCATGGTGGGTTCACAACCCTAACTTTTTGGTTAACAGCCAAACACTTAAACAACTGCATCATCGGGCTGAGCCCCGGTGGTGTAGTGGTTGTGCGCGGGACTGTGGCCCACTGGGTTGAAGGTTCAAATCCAGCAGCAGGTGGGCCTCCTACTCCCACCACCAGAGGGCAGTGATGCCCCCAAAACAAAACAAAGCAAGCAAATACTTCATCAAGATTCCTCATCATAGGGAAGGATTGTTCATTTTTTAAGTGTGATACAATATCTGGGGAGTTGTTAAAATATGCACACACATACATACATACAACTACCAGGTTAACCCAAATATATTATTGATCCATATATATTTTTAAGAAGGACTAACAAAGGTATCCTACATTATATTGTGAAGTCAAAATATTTTTTCTCATCTGCATTGCTGAAATCCCCTCCTACTGCCAGCTAAACCTCTATGTTGTCCATAGAAGCCAGAGTTATTTAAAAAATGTATGTCAAATCTTGTTCTTAATATACTTAAACTTCTTTAATGGTTTCCTTTTGTGCATACATGCTAGATGGGTGTGGGAAGATGAATAAGACTACTTCCATGAATATATATGGTTTTTACAGAAGAGGTTTTGCATACATATCTCTTATGTTTTATATCTGCTGTGGGGGAAGTAAGCCCCCCACAACTTATCATGGGTTTGGTAGGCTCAATTGTTTGTGTACATATATATATGTGTAATTTACATATATAGATATGTAAATTTACAGAGAAATAGTAGTGATGGGAGAGAGAGTAAAACAAAGAAGTCAGACACATTTCTTGATAGCATGTTCATCTCCTGGATGGTCATGATGTCAATATCCAGGTCCACATATAGCATGGGCAGAGAGGCAGGAAAATAGAGGAATTTATTGCTAACCAAGGCTTTTATATCTTTTGAAAGCATGCAAGTCCCCTAATTACAGGTAATGACTATAGGTAATACCGTAATGGGAGGGAGATGATCTAGGTATATACATGCAATAGGAAGAGGAGGGATTGGAGGTACACGTGTGAAAGATGTGCAGATCCTAGATTCAGGATGGCAGCCTAACTTTGGATGACACTGAATAGGTTTGATCTCTTCTCTGACTCTCCAAGGAAATGATTATGATCCCTATAAGTAGGGTGTGAGCCCCACCTACAGTGGACCAGACAGTAGTTTGATGGCTGAATACCTTCACGAAGAATATCTTTAAGCATCTGACCTCCCGCCATGTGCTGGCAAACTTTAATATCTGAGACTATTGAAACAAAGGGCATCAATTCTAAACCTTCTTTCTCATAGCTTATGCTGTGGCTCTTAATTGGAGACATTTTATCTCACTATAAGTGCTTCATTTTATTGACACCACCCATTAAAGATGGAATAGTCACATCCTGAAAATGTATAGATAATTTTCAATTGTATGTTAGTGTATTTCTCTAATACATCAGAAGGATATCCTATATATTATAGAATTGAATTTTTTCAGAGTCCCTGACATAAATGGTAGTATGCTTTTTTTAATCAACTTTTATTTTTCTTCTTAAAGGACAACCAGGCATAATTATTAAATCACTTTTTTCAGGATACTTAGTTAATATGTGTGGATCCACTCTTAATGTGGCATTTCTTTGTCTTTGCCTCTCCACCTCTTTATATGTCTGTATGCTGTTTTTGTTTGTTTTTGTCAATCATGGAAACCCCATATTTGCAGACTACAGCTACTTTAGAAGATTTCCTTCATCATACTCCTTTTAAAAATAATTTATTTTTGTTATTGCTGTGGAAAATATACATAAATGAACATACATCTATCTAGTCTACAATTTCTACATAGACCATTCAGTTACATTGATTTCATTATTCTAATTTTGCAACTCTTCCCATTCCTTTTTTTTTAATTGTTCTTCCCCTAAGGTTCCTATCTTATCTTAGACTCATTTTTGTCAGTTTGATTCCAAGAGCACAGTGCTAAAGGCAGGGATTCTTCACTACTTAAGCTAAACTCTTGTTTGGTTTTAAGATGATGTTAGGGGATATTGTGGAAGTAATTTTAATGGATGCAGATCACCAGGATGAATTTCCATACTATTGTTGAGTATGTTCGAACCATGAACCTTCTGGTTAACAGTGAAGGCTAAGCTTTTGTGCCACTAGGGTTCTGTCCATTGAGTTCCCATTTTTCTCTTGGATACTCACATTGGTGTGTGCAAAAATGAAAATATCAATATGCATGGAGAAACCAGATCCAAAATCAAGAAACGAATTGAGAATAAGACCAAGTCTCAAATTAGTGAGCCTGACAGCCAAAATAATTCTGGCTGTACAGGTTTGAGGACAGAGGTAAAAGTTACTGGGTGATCAGATTTCAGACAGGATTCTATGGGAAGAAGATGGAGGAGGAGGAGAAAGGAGGAAGAGGGGAAGAAGAAGAAGCCTGTAGTTGAAACAGTGCAAAGTTAAATGAAAAGGGGGGGGGGGGTTATTATTGGGTGAGATCTTAAACATGGAGGGCCTCCTCACAGGGTGGCTTATATTTTTCTGTGTTGAGGGCTAAAATTTTTTCATATGTATCACCAAAGTGTAGTGACTTAGGAGGATGGGAGGGATGATTTTTATGCCTACTTCTTTCTGTTTGTTAATCTACTTAATAGACCTAGCTGAGCCTCCTCTCCTGTTCTGTGACTATCTAGATTTGTTCCAAATTAGTACATTTTCGTTTTTTTTTTAACTTTAAAGAGGCCCACTGGTGGCAGTTGTTGGATTTGCAGGAGAAGCAGAGCCAGAGTCCCAGGTGAGCCCTGTGAGCTTCCCTCTTCCAGTGGGGGTTATAACGTGCTGCCACCTGCGAGACATTCCTGTAAAAAAAAAGTTAAAAAAAATTAAATAAAGAGGCATACCATAATTTGGATGTCACAGCGAAAGAACTCTCCATTTGGCTACTTATTTATTTATTTATTTATTTATTTATTTATTTATTTACTTATGACATGGAGTAAATGAATCTGCTTTTAGACATCCTCCATGGCCAACTACATGTCACCCTATTTAAATTGGGGTAATCTGACTCCATTTTTTGATAGAATTTTAAAGACCTTTTAAATTAAAAAAATCTTATTGTAAAGTATCTCCATTGCTTATTGGTTTGGGAGCAATGTTTTGTGTGGCTGAGACGGAGGATTGCAGTGCATGTAAAGTAGCTTTTTTTAGAAGCATTCCTATTTTATTAATGAGAATTGTGGCCATCGGCTTGGAATCAGATCCCTCAATCAAAGAAGTGTGGCGCATCATGGTATGTGTTGCATTGACTATTTTGCATATATTAAAATAAATTAATTTCTTCACCTCTGGATATTATTCTTTCTAAAGCCTCACAAATATAGTAGAGGGAAAAGCATACACAATCCTTTGAGAAATCATGGATTTGCTTACACACCAATTTTTATAATTAATGGTAAAGTGAACAAACACAAAGGTAAAGATGAAAATGTTGAAAACTTACTTTGAAGGAGGCACAACTCTGACAGTTCATTATTTTTATTACTAACAAAGCAAACAAAAGCATCGAGATTTACTTTCTCTGGAAACCCATATGAATTAGCAAAGAGAAGGACCTTGGAATGTTCCTTTTTCCATTTTTATCAAAGTCAGAATTTTCACATACCATTTTAATAAGGCTGTTTGTTAATTACTCTCCAGGTACTTTAATATTTAAAATAAAAAGCCTTCACTGTCATTGAGTCAGTTTAGACTCACAGCAGTGCTATTAGAGGAGATCTGCTCTGTGGATACCTAAGGCTATAAATCATTATGGGAGCAGAAAGCCTCCTCTGTGCCCTAAGTCTAGCAACTGGTAGTTTCAAATTGCTGACCTTGACGTTAGTAGCCCAGCACAGGGAGTCACCAGACCTCCCCCTCGCACTTTAATATAGAACTTCAATAAAGTGGATATGAATGGAGAATCTGGCCTCACCATTTTCAAGCTGTGAGACTGGGGGATGGTTACTACTTTTCTGGTTTTGGTTTAGAAATATTTGCCTTCACTTATTTTTTCTTTCCTCCTCAGCTTAACCAGCTGGACAAAGCAATGGAAGCAGCTCACACCTTTTTCATGGCCAACCCCGAACACATGGAAATGCAACAGAACATTGAGAATTACAGAACGATGACTGGAGCTGAAGTGTTCCAGATTGTAGATCGAGAGGCTAAACCACACCTGGTGAGCTCCGGGGCTCCCCACCATGGCCACAAAGAATCAAATGATGCCAAGCTTTATTTGGTTCAGAGACATTTGTGTGGCTGGTTATCTCTAAATGATTCCCAATTCTCTACCCAATACCATTCTCCTCCCCCAAACCATTTTAGTGGCAAATAATGTATATATCATATAGTTCAATTGTTCAATCATTCAACCATATCATAGGAAATTTTGCAATCACCCCCACATCAATTTTAAAGCTTATCCCCTCTCCTCCGTAGCTTAATTATCTTTAAGATGATATATGCAGTCACAATCCATGCAAGTTCTTCCTCTTCTCTCCCATCATCATTGATTACTCCCCAAATCTCTTTTCCCACCTTATACCCCCTCGCCCCACAGTATTCCCCATATCTCCTTGTATGTGCAATCATCACTATGCACCCACTCTTCCTGTGCTTCAGAGCCAGGAGACCTAACAAAAAACAAAAACAAACAAGGTGGTAAAGGCAGAAACAATAGTATTCAGACAAAAATACTAAGATTGTCTAAGAAGGAGAAGAGATTAGCAATAATTTAAAAAAATTAAATAAAAAAAATCCAGGGGGAAATTTCTGTCATGCAACCAGTAAGAGATACTTGCATCCAGACATCTGGTCATGTCTATAGGTTGGTCAACTGGCCAAGTGTTGAGATCAGTCCCGACAGTGTTCTCTGCCTGATAGTAATGCTGATCACACTCTTGTCTGTGACTAGAATGGATCTGCCATTGGCTCATTCCGACCAGATAATCCATTGGTAGATGGGTTTACTAACAGGCCCCCTTTACCCTCCACAACTTGGGTGTTCATAATTATTGCTCTGATGCTTTTCTTCTTACCCTAATTTCAATATTTAATATTTTAACATTATTTTACATTTTAATAATTTTAATTAATAATTTAATGTTTGATATTTTACCTATTGGGTTGAAAAACAAAGAAAGACAATATAAAAATAAATTAGAAAAGCTGTATAAGAGGGTGCAGTGTAAACCACAATAGAGTTGTAAGTCAGCCTCTCTGAGTCTCAGCTCTCCCTTCAGCACTTTTTTTTCCATAGGGAGCTGAGGTCAGTGTCAGTGGTGCAGGATCATCCACCACCAGGCTGGATGGGCAGGACCACCAGCTCCTCATCCAACTGCTTTTCCAGTGTACCTGCACTCCTCACACTGACTTTTAAAAAGCCATTATAATGATTTGTGTACATGGAATCACAATTCAAGTATGTTGAGAGGAATTATTTTTCATCTTGGGGCCTCACCCTTCTCCGTGTGTGAAGGGCCTCATCCTAGGCGAATGAACTGCAGAAACTGATGTGAGAGGAAAGTTTTATATGACAGGTTCATATGATTACTTATTATGAAGTTGGACATATTTTAGAGATGGAAGCTACGTCTGTGCGCATCCACTAGTGGTTTCTTGTCCTATCCTACTTGGGTGCAAAGGGCTAGACATTACAGTGAAGTGACAGTTTGTGTTCTAAGTGAAATGGCTCCACAACACACTCTTCATAGAAATCTCAGGAAATGACCACTTATTGTTTACAGTGAGTTGAAAGAGGAGAAGCTACATTTCACCTTCCAACGCAGCCCTCCTTGACCCTCTTGGGGCTCAAGGTCCAATATTGCCAACTGCCTATCTGCCTAATGATCCCAAATCTGTCTTGATCCTTATAGTCAAGTGTCTCTTGGGTGATGCTAGGAGAAAACACACACAGACAAATAAATATTTTTGCCCTTTGTGTTTCTTTGCAGGAAAGTTATAGTGCAGGAGTTAAACACTATGAGGCAGATGACTTTGAACTGGCCATCAAGTACTTTGAGCAAGCCCTAAGGGAATATTTCATTGAAGATATGGAATGCCGAGCCCTGTGTGAGGGACCTCAGAGGTTTGAAGAGTATGATTATTTAGTGTATAAAGCTGGCCTTTATGAAGCCATTGCTGGTAAATCTTATATATTTTTCTGATTATGAAAAGATTTCTATAAGTCTATGAAAATATTCCAACAATATGCATGATATTTTTACATTGCTAAAATGAATATTCTCCTGAACTTTTTATATGTACCTATATATATTTATGTATTTACTTTTGACTTAATTTTTGTGTTTTCTGCTTAACAATGTGTTGTGGACATCTCATGTAAGTACGTAATAATCTACTATCTTATTTTCCATGACTGGGTGAGATTCATCCTATTTTATTGGACCAATCTTTCGTTCTTGCTTATTACAAAATTTGCTGTTTTCATAATCATAAACAATGTAGCAGCAAGCATTTTTCTATACTCATCTATTACGTGAAAGGATATTTTATCATAGAGGAATCTAATATATGGCAAAGTAAGTGGGTAATGGGTATCATAATGGGATCTTGACAAGCTCACCATTTCTGGGAAGAAGTAGGAATTCTCTGCCACACTCCATACACAAAAATAAGTTCTACTTAACAATATGAAAGGCAAGAACAATAAATCTTCCAGAAGAAACTGCCAGGTAGTTAGTGTGTACACGATGTTTAGAAAGGAACAGCTCCTTTTAGCATAACAAAAAGCAAGAAAAGAGAAGAAATAGACTTTACATAAGATATGTTTGTACAAGAGAGATAGCAAATTGGGTGACATATAACAAAGAGAAACAACTGAAAATTATCTGAAAATCCAAAAGTGTATATCTACAATATATAAGTATAGATAGACACTGTTGTTACCTTACCCCTCACTCTTTTTCTAAAGAAAGGGGGCCTCAGAATGACTCAGCAATGTGAATAAGATGAAGTTGAAAATGAGACCACACTTTTCTGACTCAAGATCCACTAGTTTGTTTTTTTCTCTTTATTCGACTGAAAAACTAAATGAACCACCAACAAAACTCAGTGGGAGTGAATTACAAAAGGAATTTGTTTCTTTTCTCTTTTATTTGTTTAATTTAAAAATTTATTATTAGTGGGGAGTTAATACTTACTCCATAGTTCAATCATTTCAAGCTTTATTGTATAGTAGCTATCACAGACAGTTTCCAAATGTTCTTTTCCTTCCTATACTCCTTGATATCAAGGTCTAGACAGCTGACAAATAGAGAAAGGGCAAACTATGCAATAACAAATGTTTAGCAAACCTTTGTTGAGAGCTTACTCTGTTACTACAATAAACATGGAAAGCAGTGTTGTACCTCTCAGGTGTACTTAGGGAAATATAAATTAATGACTCTCTTTTTTTCTCAACTTCCAATGTTTTCTAACTCAATCAATTGTAGCTCAAGCCAAACCTTAGAATGTTATCTTTCAAAACACCAAGTTGCCTGCCTGGTGGCACTGAGCAGGTTACTTCTAGGTCAACAGTGCAAAACCAACAGCCAAGGTGGGTTTTCTAATTTGTAAAGTTATAGTCCTGGAAACCTACAAGGGAAGTCCGACCCTATCCTATCGGGTCACAGTAGGTTGGCTGTGAGTTTGAGAGTAGCACTTAAATATTTGTTTGTCTTACTCCTTTGTCACCTTCTTGGATCACAGCAATATCATTTAACCAAACCACTCTCCTCCCCTCCTTGTTGCTTTTCCTACCCAAACGGTTTTCACTGTGTATGCAGGCAGAATACTCGCCTGGAAGTGAGTGCCTGGTGACATTATGAACAGCTCCTGTTTCAAACCCTCCGATGACTCATTGCTCTAGTCTTCAGTGCAAAACCTTTAGCAAGGGTTTTATGATCTGGTTTCCTGTGTGTTGACATCATCTCTCTCTTATATTTTAAATTTTTGAACCCATTTCAAGTGGACTTCTTTAATCCATTACATGTGAGGGGAATCTCAAAATGTTCCAATTCCTTTTACTTCCACTTTCCCATGGATGTTTTTAAGCCCCCTTGTAGATCATGCATATTTATTCTTTATAGTCCTCAAGGTATTGTTTCCTACACCACTTGCTTCTCTCTCTTGCTCAGTGTTTAACCCAGTGCTTAAGTTTAATAACTGGCAAAAGGGCGGTGCTTAATAAATGTTTATCAATGCATAAGTTGATAAATGAATGGAGATGACATCTTTTCAGAAGTGAAGTTAATCCTTCATGTTTTTGAGATCATAAATTACGAAGGTCTTTTGAGGGACTAGGATCTCTTGTGGTGTGCTGAGGTACAGGTAGGCCTACTAACTTCAAAGTTATCAGTTCAAACCCACTTGCTCCTCTGAAAGATAAAAGTGAGACTTTCTGCTTTGTAATGATTTTAGGCCTCAGAGACCAAGGGACAATCCTGTTGGGTAGCTGTGAGCCACAGTCAACTTGATAGCAGAGAATTTTATCTTTTGACTACGGAATAATAGCTAAAACATAAACTAGACAGTAGACAAATCTATCAAGAATCAATTCACCATATGCACTCTTCACATGATATCTGTTTACCTCAAATCAATTAATCTTCATGAAATTACTGTTTTTATACTTGTGTATAAACCAACCCAAATATCAACCAAGCCACCTAATTTTACCACAAAAAACTGCATTAAAAATGTGCTGGAAAACTCAGTTTATACATGAGTATATATGGCAGAACAAATATCTGATATGTTGAGCTTGCTTTCAATGGGTTTGTTCTGCCAAGAGCCATTTGCTTGCAATTCTGTGAGCACTGATTCTTTCAATGTCAACTTAATGTGATTCCAATTTCAGTTGCTAAGTATTTATCTGACACTTATTCTTTAATTTGGGAATGCAAAGACCTATTCTTCATGAAAGTTTGTTACCTTGTATTTTCAGATGACTGTGTGCCTGCTTCCACCGCTGTATTTGTCTCTATACCTATTTCTACTTAGGGCCACTAAAAAACTTTGGCAAGCAACCTAGACCTGATTTGAAAGTTTCACTGACAATCCTCTAAACATTTGGTTATTGGTTTGAAGTTAACACAGCACATTGTGGGTGGGGATGGGGTGTGGAGGCAGGGAGAGAAAAAGGAAGTTGTTGCATTTGCCACACAGTCAATTTAATAAATTAGAGTGAGAAAAAAAATTAAACCAAACAAAATATGATCTGTTACAGAGAGATAAGTTATTATTTTGGGTATTTGAACCATTCCCAATGAATGATGAGAAAGAAGGTTAAAAAGTATCCTATATGGTTGTCTTATTTTTCAAACTTACTAAGATATATTAAAGACTTCTAATATAGAAAGGAGGAAAGGAATGCATCTAAATTTAACAAGTGATATGCCAATTCTAACTATGTAACTTCATGTGTAGTTCAAAATAGTCTAGGGATAAAACTGGAAAGGCAGGATAGTTGGTTTTGAAAGTTAACAAGATGTTACAAAGTGTAAAAACTACAAATTTTAGTTTCTTCAGTATACAGTTAGTAATTAATAGCTGTGTCTGCTGAAGCCCGAAAGGATATCATTGTGCCACACTTAACTTACTAGTTTATATTCTGCCATGAAAAAAAAAAAGATTCCTTCAGATTTTGATTCTTGGGTATGGTTCATACCTTTTCATATGTCTGTCTTTTGGAATTAGAAGTATGTACTGTACAATAAGAGTATAAATAGCTAGCTAAGTAATAGAAAGTGTTATTTTCCCCTTTTGAAGTGAAAGAGCTCATTATCTATTTCTTTTTTTAAATTGGGGGCTCATACAAATCCTATCACAGTCCATATATTTGCACGTTTGTTGCCATCATCTTTCTCAAAACATTTGCTTTCTTCCTTAGCCCTTGGTTTCAGCTCCTCATTTTTTCCCTTTCTCCAAAATTTCTCATCAACCTTGATCTGATTCTTACTCCCAGTGACTCTATAGGACCGGGGACAACTGCTCCTGGGGGTTCCCCAAACAGTAATTCTTTATGGGAACTGAAAGTCTTGTCTTTTCCCCTCATTGTTTTTAACATGATATACAAATAAACAAGGACGCTTGGTGGCGCAAGGTAAGCGCTAAGCTGGTAAACCAGAAGTTATTCGTTCTTATCAACTGGAAACTTTACAAGAGAGAAATTTGACAGTCTGTTCCCATAAGGATTGTAGCCTAGAAAACCCTCCATGGTCTTTTGAATCTGCTGCAAGGAATCAGGATGGATTTGCAGCACCAGTCACAACAGCAAGCATCAGAAAAACACAGCCATTCTTCTCAGCCCTCCCAACTAGAATCAACATAGAATAGATTCTAGTGGGATAGAATCAGCCAGCTTATGGGAAAGCAGGCACGTTTTTCTGCACGCCCCAAAACCCCTTGCCTTCCTGTTGTGTTCTGTGAGCCCTCAGCATTGTTAAAGAGATCCAAGATGAACTCCCCCCAAACAGAGACCCTTTTGAAAGAAGGCAGTGTTGGTAGGTGAAGTTTTAAAGCCATGAGGTCAGATGATCTTATCACACCCTCAAGGGAACCTGGTCCACACAAGCATGAATGGGCCATTCTCTTTCTAGAAAAGGGCACTTCTATCTTCATTGTAAACAGCCATGTTGGAATGGAAATATAGGAGCCGTTTTCTTCTCTGGAACATTGTCACTTGTGTTTTCTCAGCCCATACTGTGATAAGATTGATTCCAGTACTCACAGGGATATGCTTGGTTTCTTTAGTCTTTTAAACTGAGGAGGATGTGAGCAATAGAAAGGTGAAAACAAGGGAGAAATGAAAGGAAAAATGAGGTGATTTTTTTCTAGCTTTCAGTATTTCAGCCATCCCTTATTTCTTCAATTCCAACATTGAGTAAAATTTCTGAATTTTTTTAAATTGATGATTAGGCAGAAAAGGAGCCTACTGGTGCCGGGGGTAGGTGCCCACCTGCTAACCTAGAGTGATCCAAAGTGGAAACTGATCAGCTGCTCCACAATAGAAAGCTTGACCTTCTGCTTTCATAAAATAGATAGCCTTGGAAACTCTCTGGGAACTTCCTGTCTGCCCTACAGGGTCTCTATGACTCATAGTGAACATGGTAACACACAACCACATCTGTTCTACAGATGCTTTTCACGGAGAGACATTCACAACCCACTTACTTTATTTGTAATAAGGTTTTCCAGGTGAAGGTCATAATGGCACCAATCTCAAAGTGTGGGGTGAGAGGATGATTGTCTGTGTAACCTTGGGCTATGATTTTTGAGGCTTGACGATAATGTGCTTTTTGCTTCTTTCAGATCACTACATGCAGGTGCTCGTTTGTCAACATGAGTGTGTGAGGGAACTTGCCACCCGACCTGGCCGGCTCTCCCCCATTGAGAATTTTCTTCCTCTTCATTATGACTATCTGCAGTTTGCCTACTACCGAGGTAAAGCATGGAGAGCCAGTGAAGGCCATTGCAGGGTAGTTACTCAATCAAGACGGACATTGTGCCTTTGTGATTCCACCTGCTGTGTTCTTCAGTCTACCTCCTGTGCAGTGTACCCTCTCAATTCACATCACTGCAGTTCAAAATAAAACAAGCAGGAGGGAAAATAGGTGTGGAAACGATCGGACCTTAAATCTGTGATTTTTCCTGAAAGTTTTTCCAGACCGGCATGTCATGTAATTTCTAAATGTAAGATTGCCATGTGATTACCTAGATAGCAGAAACCATTCAGTATTTGAATGTTAACAAAAAGTTTGGCTGTTTAAAGCCACCCAGTGCCCCCTGGACACTGGAAAACAGACTTAGAGATTGGCTTTGAAAAGGTCACAGTGACTCTGTCCACGTGTGAACATCACAAGTAGAATTAACTCAAGAGCAATCAGCATCATATTCACATGGTTTAAAGACACAAAGTTAGAATAAGACTTTCTCTTTCCTGTCTCATTAACCCAAATCCTTCACCAGTCTTAGTTCACAGTTTCTTATTTATATTTCCAAACTTTTATATAGAAGTGCCAAGTATGCACTCACATTTATTTCCCCCCTTTACCTGAAAGGCAGCATATTATCTACACTATTTTAGAGATTGCTTTCTTCATTTCTATGTATATAAAAGATATCCTGTTTAATTGGTCTGACTTAGGAGGTTGTCAGTGACTTATATCAAAAATAGTGAAATGTTGGGCATTTTATGTCGTTCACCCTAGTCGCATCAGTACATAGAGAGCTCCTGAGTTACCTCGTCTCTACACTCGCCCACCACTGCTCTGTCAGGAGTGCTTGTTGGATTGTGCGTACAAATTTGGCTGCTAGCCTCAAGATCAATAGCTTCAAACTACCAGCCGGTCCTTGTGCCTTGTGCTTTCTCAGCCCACACTGGGATAAGATTGACCCCGGAACTCACAGGGATACGTTTGGTTTCTTTAGACTTTTAAACTGAGGAGAATAGAAAGACAAGAATTTCTATCTCCATAAGCGTTACAAACAGTTTTTCCTGTCCTTCAGGGTCTCTATAAGTCGGAATGAACTCCATGGCAATGAGTTTGGTGTTTGGATGATCGGTGAATTGTAATTTATATAATTATATATATTTTTGAGGGGGATTTTTACTGTTTGTAAACTTTTACTGTTACTATCAAATCTCCAATGAATCATATTTTACAAACATCATTACATATCTATCCTCCCATACCTATGAACTAAAGTACTGGAAGTATGATCATTGACTCAATGGTTTATATTTACTTATAATTGCGATAGATGCTCCAAAGTTTTCCCTGTATTAAATGTTTGCCATGGATACATTATTAATCTTTTAGATCTTTTTGGACGCCATTAGGAAAAAGGTCTTAATACAGTGCTAGTTCATGTTCATCCTATCGAGAAAGAAATTGAGCAGTTTTCTTATGTTTAAAAACAACTTATAGACTGTGAGTGACTGATATCTTTGCGTATCCTGGAGACTAGTGTTCTCGTTTAATAGAAATGGGGCTTATCCAAGGTCATGTGGTGTTTTAAGAAGTCATGGTTTCTGCTTCAGGACCTTTCCCATTATTTCCCACTAGCATTAATATCAGACTGCCTTGTATGGAGGTCAACGGGAAGCAAAGTGTTTCCCTTCCAAAATAATAAGAAAAAGTCCTGAGCCAACAGCTTTAAGCTGTGTTGGCAAATCTCTCCATTTTCAAAAGCAAAACATTTTTCATTCTGGTACCGAAAGCAATAATAAATCTTGTGTTTAAGTCATGGACAATAATGCAAAGGAGTTGAAAGAATGGCTTAATGGTAAACATTCTTATTATAAATCAGAGTTGGCTTAGATTTTATAGGCTTGAAGGAACTCATTGGAGTTGTATGAGCCCACAATTAAAAAAAAAAGAAGGAAGAAAAATTTATACAGGGGAAAAAAAAGAAAACCAATGTGATCTATTTGAAAACAGGCATATAGTATGTCAGAGTTCCTTTATCAATAAATATTTCCACAGCTATGAATTCATCGTTTAAGTATCTTTGCTAATTCCTTGAGTAAAGTCTTGCTATAATGACACAGTGAAGGACTGGGCTGGGAAGGGTCCTCCAGGACATCTGCTGCACTGACCTCTTTATAGGATTGAAAAGCAAGGAGGTTCCTTTGAGGACTAGCATGTGCCTGACCCAAGCCATGGTACTTTCAACTGCCTCATATGTGTATGAAAGTTGGATATTGAAAAAGGAAGACTGAAGAAGAATCAATCGATACATTTGAATTGTGGTGCTGGCAAAGAAAACTAAAAATACCATGGACAGCTCAGAAGACAAACCAATTTGTCAGTTTGGTAAAGGGGTGGCACGGCAGTAAAACAGAGGAAGGCCCTTGTGTTAGTCCGAGAAACAAATCCAAAGAAAATCATAAGTGTATAAGAAAGAATTTTATGTAAAGGGCAATTGTACATTAAGAAAACACCTCAACCCAGTCCTGTCTAAGCCCATAAGCCCATTAGCCCATATGTCTGATATCAATCTATAAAGTCCTCTGCAGACTCAGGCAGCACATGCAATGATGTCAAATACAGGAAAATCACAGGCTAGTAGGTAGAAAGTCTTTGGACCCAGTGGCCTTGTTAGTATCTAAGTAAGGGCAGGGATCTCCACATAGCTTCCCCATTTCCCAGGGCTGCATCAGGGTAGTTCCATGTGATTTCTCCTCAGGAATGTCTCAGAGGGGGTCAACCTTCTCCATAGAGAATCTCAAAGGTTGAGAGAGACAAATGTCTTCACCCTCCCTGGAGGAAAATACAGGACTCCACAGAATTCTCAGGAGAAGGCCATGCCCACACAGAGGCCTCGTTGCTTATGAACCAATTGACAGATCCCTTCACTCTCAATCCTCTCAAGCCCTCAATAAGAAAGATTGATACAGTAACTGCAACAAGGGGCTCAGGCATGGAAACAATTTTGAGGATGGTACAGGACAGGAAAGTGTTTCCTCTTGTGTGTGTTGGGGGGGGGGTCACAATGGGTCAGAAATGACTTGACATCTAACAGCAGCAGCACGAAGGACGGCTAAAGAAGGTCAGCAGGACATTCAGAATTCTTAAAATCCTGCTCTCTGCCTCTCAATCAGATGGTACAAGTTGCCCACACACATCTTCAACTTTTAATGGACTACGCAAAATACATCTAATTCCAGAGCTTGTTGGGGGCAGTCTGAGGTCTTCTTTTAGCTATGACTGTTTCTGCTTATCCAGCTCAGTTTCTCTTGATCTTTCCACTGGTTGATGTTAAAGCTGACCTCTAGAACATATGTAGAAGTATATCCTAGGAATCCTTAGGGCAAACCTAGACTGACTCCAGTGGTGCATCCTCTTCGTTTTTCAGTTGGTGAATACATAAAAGCTCTGGAGTGTGCCAAGGCCTATCTTCTACTCCATCCAGATGATGACGATGTCTTAGACAATGTGGATTACTATGAGAGTCTGTTGGATGACAAGATTAACCTAGAATCCATTGAGGCCAGAGAGGTAAGACTGGCGTGTGTAGATGAAACTCTTCATTTCGTATGCTCCACAGAAGAGATAGTAAAACAACAAAATTTCTCTAAAGATACTTCTCAATCTATTAAATATTCTGATAGTCCGATACTTTAAGCTTTAATTATCATTTTCATAAGCACTTTCTTACAAAATACTGCCTTGTAAAAATTTATTATGCTAGGAGATCGCAATAGTTCTGCGTAATTTTTAGCATATTTTCAGATATATAATGAAAATATCTCCACTTAAATATTTATTATATGTCTTAACTTATTTAAATATAAATGTCTGTCTTTCTATCTTTCTTCCCCTTCCAGGATTTAGCCATGTTTGTGGAACGTCATAAAATGGAATCTGATCTAATAAAATCAGCTGCAGAGGGTCTAGGATTTTCATACACTGAACCGGTGAGAACAAAAAGGAAGGAGAAAATGATTCTTCACAGAGTTACTAAGTAGATTTTTAAATTTATGATTTCTGTTCCTTACCCCATTTGCTGAAGATGCTGTAACCAAGCCAAGATAGGCAGGGAGTAGGGCAGGGGTACGGGTGGTTATGGGCAGGAGGCAGGAAGCAGGTTTATTCAATATGTGATAAACATTAAAAAACTTTTATTGATTTCCATACTACCGAGATCTAAAGTAAAAGAAGAAGCTGTTTGAACAGAGAGATCTTTATTTTGTACATGATGCATTTGCTTCAGAATTCTTTCAATTTTCAAATTCGTAGTGCATTCTTTGATATTTTTTCTTTATGTTTGTTACCTAAATATTATCCAAAAATTCCAACCAAACTCACTGCTGTCTTCTCACATGCACCTCAGTTTGGCTCCATAGCACAGGTTAGTATCATCCTGTAGGGATTGGGAGGTGACAATCCTTACGTAAACAGATTGTTGAGTTGGTGGAGCTGTAGGTGAGTTCAAACCAGCCCTTTGGGTTAGCCGTTGATTCCTTCACCTTGTGTGACCAGGGATCCTCAGACATTGTGTATACCAAAAAGAAACATAGACCACTACAATCCACTCCTCTTCAACTCATGGCAATCCTATGTAGGGCTTCCCAAACAATCAACCTGTAAGGGAGCAAACAACCTCATCTTTATCCCAGGGAGTGACTGATGGTTTTTAACTTCTGACCTTGCAGTTAGCAGCCCAACACAGTCTACGACTTCACTGCACTGCCATTGTTGAACACTGCATGTAGGGACTTCAGAGACCTTCATGCTGACTTTTCTTCACAGCTTTCATAGAATTATTTTAGTGTAAAGACATCACTTTAGAATGAATACTAGAGTATAGTTATGCTTGCATTCTCACTTTTATTTAGAAAGATAACAAGCAGTTTTTAGATTTGCATATTTTTATAAGTTATTTTTAGTTATGCATAGAGGGTTGATATACTTAAGTATTCTGCTTCTGGACATTTGTGTAATTTCAGATGTCTTTTCCTACCATAGTTAATGCATATAGCATTTTCCCTCTCCATTGAACTATGTCCTTAGAATAAATTCCCAGAAGTCAGATTGCTTCATCATCAAAGAGCATGGAAAATTTTAAAGCTCTTGAAATTAAATTGCTTCCCTGAGAGTATCTGAATCCTTAACTGCAACTAGTAATGCATAAAAGTAATAGTTTACCACACATTCTCAGCAACTAAATCTCGCATTTTAAATTTTAGAGTATAAATTAACTTATATTTTTCATATATTATGTGCAAAATTGTATGTGATTGCTGTTTTCTTTTGGAGTCCTTTAATGGCCATCAACAGTAAGCTTTTTATTACTAATATTATGAATTCCCATTTTATTTGCATTTTCTGGCTATTCCCTTAGTTATTTGTTTATTAGGTATTGTATAAGTTATTTAGTTAATGGTAATATGATTTATAATGTAATATTCAGCATAACATTTTCCATCTACTTTATTTTGCTTTTATTTTTTCTCCTACTTATCATTTCTAATATATTTCTAATCTATTACCTTAAATATTTATATGCAGCTCTATTAATTCTAATTTTTTCTTGTCCCAAGAAATACCCCAAAATATCATTTATGGTACTTTACAATACTGTTATTAGCCAAGCTGAATTTCTTTGTAACTTCATTGTTGTGTTACACATAAATATAAAGTAGGTGAGATGAATGACCTTTCAAGTATATACTTAGCAAAAATTCTGTTACGTTTTAAGGCAAAAGAATGGCTATTCAGCTCTTTTCATTTTTTGTTATTGCTGTTTTGCTTGTTCATCCATTAGGACATCCTGTTTTTATCTTTGCTATGATTGCAAAGGCCACACAACTGAAGTCTTCCTTTGCATTCAAAATGTTTTGATTTCCATTATAATCTTACATGGCATGCAAGTTTCCTGATATTTTTTTATCAGTTGTACATTTGTGTCTGTTTTACTTTGGTGCTTTTTTCTGTGAGTAGCATTTTAGTGACAAACTATCACAGCTTTTTTAATTTCAAACAGAATTATTGGATCAGATATGGAGGACGACAAGATGAAAATCGGTAAGTCATTCATGGAGAACACAGTGGTTTATTTATAATGAAGAGTAATACTTAGCTATAACATACTATTGCTTGAGAAAAGCAAGAAGGCATCACTATAAGAACTCTGAGCTGGGGCTGAGCCCCGGTGGTGTAGTGGTTGTGCGCAGGACTGCAGCCCACTGGGATGGAGGTTCAATTCCAGCAGTGGCTCCATAGGAGCAAGGTCAGGCCTCCTACTCCCACCACCAGAGGGCAGTGATGAAAAAAAAAAGAACTCTGAGCTGGGAATTAGCCTCCTAACACCTGGTTTCAGCGCTCCCTGTCCATTCTGGGTGACCTTAAGTTTCAGGTTTATCTTGCAGGAAAGGGCTCAGTTAAGTGATTTGTGAAGGCCACCATTCTGTGATTCCAAATAAGAGAAAGTTGGATGCTTTGATTTATTACAGGAAATCTATTAAAATTTAAATTTAATGTATTTCCCTACTGTACTTATTTGAAGGCAAGAAACTTATAGCACTTTACTGCAAGATAAAATACACAATGATGTGCAATATTTGAGAGATACTATTGAATGCTGAGAACATTATAAAGATCGATTTTTTCCTGTTTTGTTGAGAGTCAAAATCTAATTTAAGAATTTTTAATTATTTGTGCATTTACTGTAATCAAGACTGCTAGGGAGGTTCAGAGAAGTGAAAGAGAGCATACTTATTAAGGAGCATGCTTAATAAGCATACTTATTCTTAATTTCATGGAGACAGCAACATTTAATTAGATCTTGAAACACAAGTGAGCTTGGGAATAACAATAAAATACCATTATTGAAATCATAGAATTAACATCTGAGTAAAATATCCTTAGCCTCTGAACATCTTTATTCAATCAGAACTTGCAACTTCATTATCTTTCAATGGGCAGGGTGCCTTCAGGTGTGAGTGCGGATGAGGCAGAATTTCATGGATTGTCCTTGGGAAAGAAGACATCACCCCACATGGAACAAGGCCCGAGAGAGGGTAAGTACGTGTGCGCTGTTCACCGTTGGTGGAGGAAGGAGGAATGAAGCTTGATCAATGTTTATCCATATTAAGTCACTTTGTCTGGAAAATAAATGTTTATATTTCATCAAAGTCTGAAAGGAAGGCTTAAAAATAAGAATGTCTCCAATTCATTTATCAACTTTAGTTTCCAACAAATGTGCCTCTCTTCCACCAGAGGGCAGTGATGCAAAAAAAAAAAAACGTGCCTCTCTCTGGTTATCTTTTTATGTAGGCAGTCTAGATGGAACCCAATTTAGTAAAATTAGTATCCAATTGGGCTAAACATTATAATAATAGTGAACTACTCTCAATAGTAACAACAATTATTATTTCTATGTGTTCTATTATATCTTAAGTATACTTATTATATGCAATTTGCAGTATCTCATGTGAGATAAACGTTTCCATTTGCTAAGCTGGAAAATGGAAGCTAATGGAGATTAAGTGACATGTTCCAACTCTCACAGAATGTAATGGTTGGACAGGCACTGGAACCCAGGCTTTTAAAATCCACATGCAGTGTTCTAGTCTTCACCAGTTGTAGGAAGCGTATAAATGAATCCCCCACTGATTAAATAATTGCAAGATCAGAAGACCTTAAAAAAAACTATGCTGAGAGGTACGAAGAGCCTTCAAACACCCCACAGAAAAGTTCCACTATGTTTTTGCTTCATTTCCCACAAGTGTTTTGATGCTCCCTGAGATTCCGTTGCTTCACAAGAGAGCTGGTCAGCACATTCCTTCAGCTGATTGGGAAAGGCCTGGCTCTGGACAGCACTCACAGACCCTGCCCCTTTCCTTCTTAGCTTCCAAATCAGGCAGAGGCAGTAAACAGGATAACATGCTCTTCTGGTCTGACCTGGACCTCAGTTTATAGCCACACAGTTCCAGGCTGTTTTACAGCTGCCAGGGAGATTCCTGGTCAGCCAGAGTTCCTGTGACTTTTCAGACTGAGAAATCACCCAGGAATCACCCAATTAGCCAACACTTGAGGATTGGGAAACTCCAGTGCCCTGGCCATCTTTCAGAGAATCCTCTCCTTCTGGCTACCAGAGAATCTGATGTCCAAGAACCAAGTAGAAGGGTGAATGGGATGACAAGCATAGAAGGCTGTATTTGATAGAAAAGGATCGCGACTGACCGAGCTATCAAATTCTGCCATTTCCGAGACTGCTTAGTTCAGTTCACTAATATATCTTAAGATGGTCTCTCAGAACCATGATAGACCCTTCTTGCCAATCCCCAGATATTCAAATCTTGTCTAAATTGAAAATAGTGATAGATACAACAACAACCACTAAACAACAACAACAAAGACATATTTAAATATGGTTTGGGTTGAAAGCAAGCGCGAGGGAAGTCATAAAGGGGTGGTGTTTCAGAGTTGATGGTTGGTTCCGCCAACCAAGGCATAGCAGCCTTGGGTCCAACAAAGGGAAACATCACCTGGCCCTTCACACTGCACACAATTATGCTATTTGAGCCCATTGTTTCAGCCACTGTGCCAGTCCATCTCATCCCGGGGATCACTCCCGTGCGAAGAGTTCTGGTCTCAGAAACTCATAGTTCTACCCTATATGAGTTAGTATCAACTCCGTGGTAGTGAATTCGGTTTGGTTTTCTACTTTACCAAGCACCTTGGACACAAATAAATGCTTTCCCGAGTAGCATTAATTTCAACATTTCTCATCTTCCATTAAGAGATTGTCATTTCCTGAAATTTTTAATACTGGTTTGTGAATGTTGTGCCCTGCATAGGGCTGAAGTACTATTAAGAGACACAGGGCTACCTCCTAGGGACTTCAGCCCTAGGAACCTGCGTATCAACTTACTTAATTCTCCCATTGCCCACCTATTATCCTTTCAGCCTCCAGCTTTCCGAAGGTCCTGCTTGATAGCAATCCCAGAGTTAGCGAGGGGGCAATAGAAATGATGATTAACTTGGAGTTAGGAGCCACATGTCCAGAATTGTCTGCAGGGGAGAGAAAGACACTCAAACTCTGGGTTTTCAGACGCTCGTATGTTAAAAAGAAACTGGCAACTTTTATGAGACGATGAATCTGAGGAGTGTTTTTCAAACTGTAGAGGGATTTCCTCATAAGAGCACTGCCAAGTCTGCCTGCCCCCTGTGCTGCTGGAGTGACACGGGTCTATTTATGGCAAGATGATAATTTTGTGGTGAGACACAGGCAGGGAGCACTGGACCATCTTACTCACAAAGGAGCATTTTCCTAGATGATCTGTATTTATGGCAACCAGAGAGTCCGAGGCAGGGACATACTTTATGAATGAGAGAAGAATTAAGGTCTTTAATTCCTTGGGCTGTGGTTAAAAAATGACTGAGGCCTTCAAACCAAGTTCCAGAAACCACAACTTATTAGACTCTACTTTAATTTCTTTTTGAGTATTTTCCACTGTCTGGTGTACTACTAGTCATCGGTAGGTGGGTACCCTTGCTTTGTGAATGGCAGCAGTATTTTTACCTTTGCTCTTACTGGGTTTCTGTCATTTTGTTGTTTTTGTCTGCTCCCTTTTTGTTGGTAGGTGAATAGTTGATAATTCTGAATTATAACGTGAGTAGAAAAATATCTCTATAAATCTATGTGTTCACTGAGACTTATTTTACCTGCAGGAAAATAAATTGGCTAATAGAGTATCCTTGACCACTTAAGGATATAGACATTTAAGAACTCATAGTGTTCTCTGTTTCATCATCTGGTATTTGTATGTTGCTGAAAATATGTTTGGAGAAGTTTCTGTCTCCTGATCGTTTTCTTCTAAGTATACTCGCTTGTGCCATGTACTCATCAAAATGTATCAGTCAGGAAAGATCAAGGTACACCAAGCAGATGAACCAAGGACATAATTAACTTAAGAAGTCCAAACCATTAGTCAATCCTAACCCACAGCAGCCCAGGAGAACAGCGCAGAACAGCTACGTAGTGCCACCAAGTCTGCGTTCTGTGAGGAAGCCGACTGCCACACGTGTGGCCTGCAGGACAAGCAGCCGACTTGTGGCTAGTAGCTGAGCACTTAACTATTTTGCAACCAGGACTATTTGGTATAATAATAATAAGCATTTAGAAAATTTATTGTACTCGTGCTATCAAGTAGGTTTCCACTCCTAAACTCTCTAGTCAAACAATAGAATAAAATACTGCCCAGTCCTGTGTATTCTCTCAACTGTTCTAACATCTGAGGCCATCCTTGAGCCCATGATCTCAATCCATCCTGTTGAGGGTTTCCTCTTTTTCTTTGCCCCTCCACTTTACCAAGCACAATGTCCTTTTCCAGAGACTGGCATCTGGTGACATGTCCCAAGTGCATGAGAAGATGGCTCCCAATCATTGCCTCTAAGAAGCATTCTGACTGTACTTCTTCCATGACAGATTGTTTAATTGCATTCTGACTGTACTTATTCTAAGACAGATTGTTTGTTTGTTTGGCAGTCCATGGTAGTTTAAATATTCTTCAAATGCATTAATATTTCTTCGGTCTTTTTATTCAATGCCCAACTTTGTTGGGCATCACTGCCCCTTGGTGGGAGTGGGAGGCCCTGCCTTGCACCTGGAGAGCTGCTGCGGGAGAGCTGCTGCTGGAGAGCTGCTGCTGGATTTGAACCGCCAACCCTGTGGGCCACAGCCCCTCACTCAACCACTACGCCACTGGGGCTCAGCCCCAACAACGCCCAACTTTTCTATGCATATGAAGTTACAGAAACCAAATTGACTCCAGGCCTAAATTGACTCCAGGCCTAAATTGACTCCAGGGGGCCTAAGTCGCCTCCAGCACAGCTACACAACAGGCCGCCAGAGGGATGTTCAGAAACGCTTTCCAGAGCGGCTTTGTCGCCATCCTCCACAGCAGCGCAGCAAGCCTCTGCAGATCTGGGGCAAAAAGGTCACAAGAACCACTGACAAGGACATCCAGGCCCCGGTGCTGGAGACGGAGGGGACCAATGTCAGCACCGCCTACATCACTTGCCCACCGACCGCAAGAAGACACTGGGGATTAAGCTTCCCGTCCTGGTCATGATTATCAGAAAGCTCAGGAAACATCTCTCCTTTGAAGCCGAAGTGCCCCATGAGGGGACCGTGCGGTGCAGGCGGTTCAGGGCCAGCAACTACCCGAGCACGCCGAGACCCCGCTCGGCCTGCCCCGCGCCCCCGGGCCTGCGGGCGGATCCGTGCAGGGTGCAAGCTGCAGCGCCCACGGCAGCACGAGGCCCAGCGGTCACTGCATAGACCCAGGAGCGGAGCGAAGCAGCAGCATTTCTCGTAGTTGACTCTGCTGTGGTTCTTTTGTGTCCTGCTTGGTATCCCTCGCCCCGGGCCCAGGGAGCAGCCCGTGACGTCCTCGTTGCCCTCCCTTGGGTGCAGGGGGGGATAATCTGTCTCGGAGTGACACGTGAGCGGCCTCATCAGGTGGGACTAGGTGCCCACCACGTACGTCCCGAAGCCAAGCTGTCCAGCCGCAGTTTCAGACCCCTAGTTCTCTCGACAGCATACGCTTTGTTTTATATATTGTCCAAAGACACGCATTATGATCTGTGTAATACACATAATTTGGAGGTCAGTAAAATGTTCTATTCTCGGTCTGTAAAACAAAACTAAACAACACTGGTGTCCAGTCCGCCGTGGCGCTGGCGGTTCGGCAGTCACTCCCCTGCGTGGCCACAAGGGGGCGCCCTGGCGCTTCCGCCCCGCGCAGCGCCTCCCCCGGCCCCACAGGAGGAGTCTTGCCGTCTGCTTGTTTAATTGCAGAAACAATGAGCACCGACATTGCCGGTCTGTGTGCTCCGCTTTATTTTCCACTGGGAATGAAAAGCAATTTTTGAGACTTGACTCTGTAGCTGTTTTAAAGGTTATTTTTTTTTGGGGGGGGGGGGGGAGGGGGGCGAGGAGGGCACATCTTATTCCTCAAGTAACATATTTTGCTTTTGAATACTTTAAAGAGCACTTGTACAGCAGATTTACCTCGCACAATGAGGCTTGACTGCTGCTGCCATGAACCTTGGTTGTGAACTCAAGTAAGATGAAAGTCTTGATAAAGTCAGTCTTTTCTTCATTTATCCAGTTGGGGGCATTTAAGTTTTCTTTACATTGAGTCATAATCCATAATGAAGACTATAATCTTTGATGTAATTAGAAGTATCTTGAGTCCTCATCACATTCACAAAGCAAGTCTGGGTTTTCTGCATGTCAAAGGTTGTTAATAAACCTTCCTCCAAATGTGATGTTACATTCTTCTTCATAGAATCCAGCTTCTCGGATGATTTGCTCAGAGCTGAAAAGTAGCAGGCATCATTCTATGTATCAGATTTTGAAGATTATATTTGATGTGGTACATGTTCAATATAAATATTAGAAAAGATGGAAAAGTATAAACCATCTCATTTCATTAAAAACATCAACTTTCTTCTATTGTCATTAGAGATTGATATTAAGATATGCTTTTTCAGTGAATCTCAAAGTAGTATGCCTTTCTTGATCATGGGGTATCTCTATATTTTAAGTGAGAGGAGAACATGCAATCACTATGTTCAAGTATTCAAGAACATTAATTTTTATCTTCATATCTCTTAGTTCCATTTTTTCCACAAACTTTTTGAAGCTCCCCTCATGATTATGTATGGTGTGTGTGTGTGTGTGTGTGTGTGTGTGTGTGAGAGAGAGAGAGAGAGAGAGAGAGAGAGAGAGATCAACATATCCCTAGAACCTAATAGTTACTAGTTATTTTATTTTATTTTTAGCTAAACAGGGAAACTAGTTCTTTTAACTACCTCATTGTCATGTACTATCCTGAGTTTTCACACTTGTGGTTGTGGATCAATCTATGGTCACATTAGAACCACCTGGTTCAAGTGAGTTAAGTGGCTTAATGAGCACAAATTATAATGAAATAAACTTGAATGAACTTCTAAGGTACTTGCATTAATGAAGGTCAAAGACCAGCATAGCACATGTCTATGAATAAAGATTTTGTATTACTTTATTAAGCTTAAAGTGGTGTGCTAGATTAGAGCCATCACAAAACAAAGGACCACAAAGAATGCTAAAAAGAACCTGGAACAGGGTAATCAATATAAGATCTATGTCCACAGTTCCATTTTTAATTTTTAGTTGAATGAGGTTATAAGTAAGGTTTTCTCCAATCCCAATGCTGCATTCTTCTTTCCATAATTTGGCTTCTCTGATGATTTTAATAAGGATGTTGAGAGGCTGTAACCTTGATGCACGTCTTTCCTGATTTAAGACCATGCGATATTCCCTTGTTCCAGTTGAATACCCCGAAATTCAAATGTTCTGCAATTCTCATTTATCCCCAGGTTATCATTGCTAGGACGCTATAATCCACAGTGTAAAATATCTTTGCTTAGTTAATAAAACAGAAGCAAGTACTTTTTCCTGGTAGTCCCTGCTTCCAGCCAAGCTCCATCTGAAATGAGTAAGGATCTTCCTTCGTCCACATCCACTTCTGAATCTGCCCTGAACCTCTGGCTGCTCCTGTTCAATGTACTGCTGCAGCTAGTACTGGGTGTTTTTCAAAAAATTTTACTTTCCTGTGAGATCAATGATGCTGTTCTGTAATTCACCTTCTTTGGGTCACTTTGATCTGAAATGTTACTGATGTGGATTTCTTTCAGTCATTTGGTCAAGTAGCTCTCATCCAAATTCCCTGGCATAGACAAGCAAATGCCTCTAGTGCTTTCTCACATTGTTGAGGTGTTAGTCCAGGTAGATTAGAGAAACAAATCCAGGGAGACTCACATGTGCATAAGAAAGAGCTTTCTATAAAGAATAATTGTACATTTAAAAAATCCCAGCCCAAGTCCAGATCAAGTCCATAAGTCCAATATTAGTCCATATGTCCGATGTCAATCTATATATTCCACTACAGACTCACGAAACAAATGCAATGACACCGAATGCAGGAAGAGCACAGTCAGGGGCTGGGAAGTCTTGTGGATCCAGTGGCGGTATTAGCACCTCAGTGCTGGCAGGGGGCACCATTGGCTCCTCCATCTCAGGTCACTAGCATAGTTGCATCTGTCTAGTCAGTTGCAATACTTCCCAGGGGTTGAGTGTGCGTCTCACCTCAAGCGAGTTCCTTAGCACCTTCACATGAGGTCATCAAGCTGCCACCATACTGACAGGCTAACCTCCACCCCTTTCACTCTTAATCCTCTTAACTTGGTAACAGATTATGGAAAAACCACACTCAGTCTTCCATCCATTCCTGGGGCATTGTTTTTGGCTAATGCTTTGGTGCAGCATGAACTTCTTCCTTCAGTAGCACTGGTTTTTGCACACATGCTACTTCTTGATTGAAATGGTAGAATGCCAGCTAGTTTTTGTTGTTGTTGTTGTTGTTGTTGTTGTTACAATGACTGTATTCTTTCCATCCTCTTTTCATGCTTCCTGTATCATTCAATATTTTGCCCATAGTATCTTTCAGTATTTCAACTTGAAGTTTGAGATTTTTCGTCAGTACTTTTAGTGAAACCAATATGTAGGTGATATTTTGTGGACAGAAACATCCATTCATTACATACACAGCTGCAGTAGAAGTATGAACTAAGGGCAATGAAGAAGGGTGATCCCAGCCTCCTGGGAGATTCTGGTTCAGTTGCTCAGAGGAAGATCCTGTGAGATGCCTAGTCTACCTTGCTGGGTCATCACTTGAATCAAAGTACAAATTACTTTATTAGTCTAAAAATATTGTGCAAATGTATTATCTTATTGTGACATGTGGGGAAACATGGTAATCAGGCATATGCCATTTTGTGACTCTACATTATGTTTCATCACTTATACCTTTATCATCGTGTTTCAGAATTTATCATATATCTTTCCATTTCCTAAGTAGTCATGAGAAAATTGATCTTTTCAGAATGGCACCTTCCCACTTGAGGATAAAGTAACAGAGATGGGAATGTATTCTGTCCCTACAGGTGGTCCTCTGCTGTATGAGAACATCACATTTGTCTATAATTCAGAGCAGCTGAACGGGACGCAGCGGGTTCTCCTGGATAATGTCTTGTCAGAAGAACAGTGCCGGGAGCTGCACAGCGTGGCCAGTGTGAGGACCAGGCGAGGGTGGGGCCTCTCACTCGGCTGGCTTGATCTAAGCCAAGGTGTTTGAGTATCATCCATCAGTGTGGGGTTCATTTCGAACCAGTGAACAAGAGCTGGAATTTCACTATGTTTGGGACCAGAGCATTGATTAAAGAGACATGTTAATATCCTTTTTGATTGAGGTGATTGCTTGTCCTCTTGTCCCCCTGGCATCAGGAATAGCTGTTAGCTCAACTTCTAAAACAACAATTACGTAGCAGGTGTCCTATCTGTTGTATGATATCACTGGGGGGAAAATCCAGTGAAAATGCACCCCAAAATAGAAAGGACCATATCACAATATTTTATTAAATAGTTAATATATTAATTATTAAATTCTACCCATCTCTTTTATAAAAGTGGCTGTCTTTTTAAACTCAGGGTAGAAATAATGACATCTTGCACATGTTAAGCTTTCACATGAAAGCAGGAATCTCTAAGTAACTGGTCACCGTTCTGAATTTTGACATTGGCGCTCAGTTTCCTGGCAGCCAAGGCAAAACAGGAGACCCACTGATTATTCAGAGATCATTGACAAAGCATCTTTTTGTATTTCCCCCAGGGAATCATGCTTGTGGGTGATGGTTACAGAGGGAAGACTTCACCACATACTCCTAATGAAAAGTTTGAAGGTGCCACAGTCCTGAAAGCACTCAAGGTGAAGTGTTATCTTTTGTTGAGGTGTGGTGTGTGTGTGGATTTGGGTCCCTAAGTATCAGTCTAAGACCATCTGTGAAAGACAAGACACAGAGAAGGTGAGTGTTTAGAACACACACCTCCTGGAACAGTTGAAGGGGATGATCCTAACACGGTAAATCTTTGCTTATCAGCATTCATGCACTCCTCAGGCAGGCCTCCATTTACTGAACTTTACAATCCCGAACCTTCTATCTGACAATTATGATGAAAGCCCTGTCCTCACAGAGACCAATAATGAGAACATAGCCAGAATAGTTACCCTCCTTCGTAGGAGAGAAATGAAGACAAAAACAAGAGTCCCCTGTGTGACTGGGGGAAACTTAAATATTTATTGTCTTATCCAAAATCCCCACATGTGTACTAGTAGTTCCACTAATCAACACAGAGTTGGCCATCAAATATGGTCTTATGAAACTTAGTGTCTGTTTTCTCCAGGCCCCCTAATCAACCCAGTGGTTTCTAATGTTCTTATTTTCCTTCAGTTTGGTTATGAAGGCCGTGTCCCACTGAAGAGTGCCCGGCTCTTTTACGACATCAGTGAGAAGGCTCGAAAAATTGTAGAATCGTATTTCATGCTGAACTCCACCCTCTACTTTTCCTACACACACATGGTCTGCCGAACAGCCCTATCTGGTGAGATTCTAATGTCCAATCTTAATACCTTTTCCCCACCATGCAGTTGGAAAGAAAACAATGCAAACCAAAGCTATGGCATCTTAGACAGGGCTAATGTCCTAAATCAAAAGAAACTTGCTGACTCTCGTTCTTTCCTTCCCTAATTTTCCCCTTTTGGATCACATGAAATTTCAGAAGACAGACATTCACTAATACTTATTTTCTTTTTTAAATCCACTTCTACTTTTCTGTCTTCTCCAAAACAAAACAAAACACAAAAATTTCTGTAGTCTGCATTCACTCTTGTGCCCACAAGCCCTGAGTGGAACCAGGGAAAATGAAGGGATTGTTTGGAGAAATGTTCTGGAGAAGACAGCCCTCCCACTCACACTTGCTGTTATTTCTTCTACGCATTCCCTCTTCTACCTCCCACTTCAGGAAGAACAGTGCCACAGAGGAAGACTGTCACATTTTATTTTTAAACAGTTTTATTGTCACTCCATCCACATATCACACAATAGTTTAATCATAGCATGAAAAATTATCTAATCATTACCACAATCAGTTTTAAAACATTTTCTTCTTCCTTGTACTCACTATTATTTGTATAATTAGTTTTTAATTATGGCAAAAATATACACACAAAATATTCTCTAATTCAACAACTTTTACATGTATAATTCAATACCACTGATTATACTCTTTGTTATATAATAATTATTTATTTCCTTTTCCAAATTCTTCCACCACCATTAACATGAACTCAATGTCCCTATGCAAGAACCACTGGTCAAGTTTGGTTTCTTTTTCTTTTAACTTTTTAAAGTAATTCTCTTGCTATAATAGTCACACACCATTGCACATACATCATCACAAACATTTCTAGTGTTCTCTCCTTCATTGTTTGCTCCCTGATTCTTCTCACGCTCCCCACTCCTTGTTCCCAATAAATCATTGCATCAGTTATACTTTGTAAACATCCACTCCTCTGTGCTTCATAAACTGAGAAACCTAACTGTGTTCATCTGGGTAAACGAGAGAAACAAATCCACAGAAACATATGCATAAGAAAGAGTTTTTATAAGGGTAAGTGTTCATTAAGCAAGCATCCCAACCCAGTGTTGTCCAAACCCATCCATCCAACACTAGCCCATATGTCCAACGTGCAACACTAGCCCATATGCCCAACTCCAATCTACAAAGTCCTCCTCAATCTTACAAAACACACACAATGACACCAACTGCAGGAGGAATGCTAAATCAGTGAGTGTGTCAGCATCTGAGCACTGGCGGGATTCTCCACGCGCCTTCTCCAGCACCCAGGACTGCATCAGGGTAGGTCCATGTGGCTTCTCCTCAGGGACATCTCGCAGGAAGAGAGCCTTGCCAGTTGAAGCAGTGAACTGGCTAAGGCAGCTGCACCCTGGTCCAACCATCAAAAAGCAAGGGACACAACCACTAGAAAGGCAAGGCTCACCCAGCCATTTATCTCTGCCCTTCAATTAATCCCACATGTGCTTACCGGCTAAATTGGCAAAATAAACTTTAACTATCTAACATTAAAAGAGACTATCTAACATTAGAAAAACAAAATGAAACAGAAAGAAAAAAATAAAAATAAAGAATAAGAAATAAAAAACCACCGATGATATTAAAAAAAAAAACAAGAGAAGAAATTTCTGTCATGGAGAAAATAAGAAATGTGAACCTAGAGTCAAGAGGACTGTCAACTGACCAAGTGTCATGAAAATCACGGTTAGAAGACTTTCACACTTGAGAAGTTTCAGATGCACTAAAATGATTGCTTTTCACGTTTTCACTACATCCATCTTTTTGCTACTACTCCGTAAGTAAAGCACATGAGCTGCCCAGGATGCATTTATGTGTGTTCATAGCAGAGCACTTTTAGAGCCAGAGAGACAAGTGTGACTCAGGGTCACATTGGGTTCACCCCCAGTTACTGCCCAAACCAGAAACAGAGTTCTTCATTGCCCGTCAAGTATTCTTTCTTTCATCTAGTGTGTTCTACCTTGAGTAACCCCTCCCCACCCCCTGATTGGCAAGAGGCACCAGTAGTGGGAGCAGTCGATTACAAGCTGTGCTATGTGTGTTTGTACGTGTGTGGGCCATTGCACGCCATCGCTCATCCTCCCCGGCTCCATTTTCTCGCAGGTCAGCAAGAGAGAAGAAATGACCTCAGTCACCCCATTCATGCAGACAACTGCCTGCTGGACCCCGAGGCCAATGAGTGCTGGAAGGAGCCGCCTGCTTATACCTTCCGGGATTACAGGTACAGCCCGCGCCCACTTAGAAACCAGGCATCTGTCCCACTGTCATCAAAAACACACAGCATCTCAAAGGTGACTATGTTGTTTGCCATCATTTCATCTCTGTGACTCTTGCCATCTGACTTTTAGCAGCAAGTGATTCTCAAATCTTCTCTGGAACAACTAACACATCGACGAAATTACTTTATCACCACATGTTTTTTTTCGTATAAGTATCCCTGTGCAGTTTTAATATTCCAAACTTTAGATCGTGTTCCACAGAGGACATTTCGGTTTCACTGCAAAAAAAGCCTAGTTCGTCCATCTATTTATTGTTCCATTCACACCTCCTGGCTTTCATTGACAAACACCCCTCGTGTGTATGTATCTCTGGGAGCACCAGGGCACGATGACACCACACACAGAGGGATCTCCGTGTGTTGCAGCCTTTCACCCACATGCATGGAGTAGCCTATCCACATTTTATGAATGAACATTCAGAAGAAAAGAGATTTCAGTCCATAAGGAGAAGAATTGGGAATTGGAGTCACTGCCTGGAGAGCAAACCAAAGTCACCAACATAGAGTTGATGCTGACTCACAACGACCCTAAAAGACAGGGGAGAAGTGCTCTTGTGGGTTTCTGAGACAATACGGCTTTACAGGAGTAGCAAGCCCTGGTTTTCTCCCTTGCAGTCCTTGATAGCTTCAAACTGCTGACTTTTCATTGATGACAGCCTAGCGCACAATCACTAGACCACCAGAGGTCCTTGGCCTCCTTCTAGCGTAGACTGCTAGTACATGGTATAATATGCTGTCTAGAAAGATGGGAATCGAGCGCCCCCTATCCTCAAGGCTAAGCTAGACCACAGTGAATTCCTCACTAGTCTATTTTACCATGATCCGCACAGGGGGAGAAAGACAGGCTTCCTCCTTCTAGAAAGAGCTAGTCTCAGAAACCCATCAGGGTAATCGCTATGAGTCAGCAGGAGATCCATGTCAGCCAGTAGTGAGCGCACACAACTGGAGCCCCGAGGGCGTCATAGGTTTCACGTCAGACCGTGATTGACAGCACGGTCAGCAGTTTGAACTCACGAGCTGATCCCTGGAAGAAAGACTCAGGCATCACAAAGCAGTAATTTTGTCATTTTATCAGTGAAGAAACTATTACTGGGAAAGGTTAAGTCAATTATACAGGTTCATATAACTAGTACGTAACACGCACTAGCCGGAGGTGAGTGAGTCAAGTCCACCAGCTGCTCCGTGGGAGAGCCATGTATCAGTCTTAGCCCTCCAAATGTCATGAGCCAAATGCTTCTGATCACACACTAGTTGGGAAATGGTGCAACCCAGATTGCTTTACAAATGTGATGGTCTTGGCACATCACCTCACTAGAAATGGACCCTTTCTTCTCACAGCGCCCTCCTGTATATGAATGACGATTTCGAAGGAGGGGAATTCATATTCACTGAGATGGATGCTAAGACTGTGACTGTAAGTACTTGTATTTGTTTCCATTTATTTGTCCTGTTTTCATTTCAATTTTTCTATTTCTGAAAAACTCACAGACTGTCAAATTTCAAATACTTCTGAGTTCAAGAAATCAAAAGGTCAATAAGGTCCCAATGAATGTATGGGAACCAGTGTTAGAAAGAGCAATGAAAAAACTGAGTCCATTTTGCAGTTGAAATCAAAGCATGGATGGAGGATTTAATGATGATCATAGAACTAATCATGCTATACTTAGAATCAGGGTGTAACTCTTCTGATTCTGTGTCAGTTAAAATGATCCGTTCCTAAGACAATGCCAAAGACCCATGGTGGTGTAGTAGGTTATGTATTGGGCTGTTAACAACACAGTCATTAATAGAACTCACTGACTGCTCAACTGGAGAATGATGAGGCTTTATAGTGCCATAAAGAGTCATGGTGAGAAACCCCCAGGGGCACTTCTAACCTCTCCTATAGGGTCCCAGGAGTCAGGATCAACTTGATGACACTGCTAAATTAAAACCTAAAGCTTAATGAATGACTTTATAAATGACTCTATTTTCCAAATTGTGTGCAACTTTATTAAAATATTTTCCATGAAAAATCCTGGTATTCAACAACTTTCAAACTCCCTTTAATGGACTATCAAAATCAAACAACACTGTAAAACCAAACGAAGACTTCATCTGATGCTCTGAACATGAGGGAAAGTTTTGAATTAGGAGTGACATTTCACCATTAACAGGTTGTTTTAACAACTTTTCATAAGCAGACTCTGACTTTCAGAAAATGAAATGAAGACGGCAGAACTGCCAGTCACCTGAAGATACACAATCTGAAGTAAGGAACTGCTGCTCATTTGAGAGATGCCACTAGGATGGCATTCCTGGAAAGCCCAGATAGCCTGACAGATGAGCAGCCAGCCTCCTGAGCTCAGGTCTCTAGGCTTATGGGAGTCAAATCTATGCTGACGGCAGAGAGGGAGAAGTGGATATAAGAATGTGAAAAGCAAATGCTACCTTTTCTCTTTTCACAGGGTGTGTGTTAGTCTGGGTAGACTAGAGAAACAAACTCAGAACATTCATATGTGTATAAGAAAGGGTTTACAGACAAGAGCAACTATACGTTAAGAAAACATCCCAGTCCAGTCCAGTACAAGGCCATAAGTCCTATAGTAGCCCATATGTCCAATACCAATCTATAAGCCCTCTTCAGACTCACAAAGCACACACAATAACAGCAGGACAATCACAGACCAGTGGGTGCAGAGTCTTGTGTATCCAGTGGTGTTGTAAACATCTCAGCACTTACATGGATCTTTCTGTGGCTTCTCAAGTATCACAGCACTAGCAGGGGTCTCTGTGGTTTTTCCAGCTTCAGACATCTGGTTACATGAAGATAAGTCCATGTGGCTTCTCCTCCAGGATGTCTCACTGGGAGTCAGCCTTGTGTCTTCTCAGTACAGCATCTTCAAATAGTGAATCTCTCACCTCCAAGGAGGAAATACTGCCAGATTTCCCAGAATTCTCAGAGAAAGTCGTGACTACACAGAAGTCTCATTGGCTATCTCCAGATCCACAGGCTTGACTCCACCCTTACACTCTTAATCCTCAAATTGACACCAGTTTCAGTGACTGTCACAAGGTGTTTGTGCCAAGGGAGCTCATGTGTGTGAGTATCAGGGAATTTCTCCTGGGAACCAAGAGAGTGTTTACTACCCTGATGGCTGAGCCCCAGTGGCGTAGTGGTTGTGTGCGGGACTGCGGCCCACAAGTTTGGCGGTTCAAATCCAGCAACAGCTCTCTAGGAGCAAGACTGGGCTTCCCACTCCCACCAGGGCAGTGATGCCCACACACACAAAAAAAACAAAAACTACATGGGCTAGATGTGGTCTCCCATATCAATCCAGCTTTGGAAACCTCCCATTAGTGATGTTTCTCCACCCCACCCCTTCAAACGTTTGTTTGTTCTATGTGCTAACAACATCCCCTTTTTCAAAAAGTAAAACATATTCTGCATGTTTATTACATTTGATAAAAAATGTGAGTATTTCAAACTGTACAGTCACCAAATGTACACAGCTATCAAAAAATGCTCACTTCCTTGCCCCCTTCAGCTCTCGGTGCCTGGTCTGTGCTGTCATCTCCAATTCTCTCCAGCTCTGCCCCCATCCTAGCCAGCCCAAGCTTCCCCTTGTTCCCTTCAGGCACCTGCTGTCTCTTCTTTCCAGGGGTCTTCTTAGACGTAACCCCTTGTTATAGAGAAGCCGGTTTAGAAGATAACCTTGCTGATCTCCTCTATGGTTCCTCTTGCACCTTGGCTCCGTCTTTTCGCATCTCCTACAGCCTTTGACTCGGGCTCGGGGGGAATGGCAGCAGGGAGCAGGTGCTGGGTGTGAGAATGCCACGGTGGTTCAGGCTCTGGTCCGTGCGGGGGTCCTCCTCACCTCTTGTCCACACTGCTCTCTAGGTTGCTCTAAAGGCGCTTAATGTCTGTAAGGGGTCCGGCGTCGGAGTGGCTTACACTGTGGGCGGCTAACCACAGGGCCAGCGGTTTCACTCCGCCAGCTAGTCTGAAGAAGGAAGATGTGCAGCCTTCTACCCTGCCAGGGCCATTTCTATTCCGTCCTGCAGGAGCACTGTGCGTCAGGTTCAGCTTCACGGCAGTGACTTTGGGTGAGGCAGATTAGTTTTGTTCTACTTCGTCGTGTTCTGCATGCTTGGGTGGCAATCGTGAAAGATTGTATGAGGAAAATAGTGAATGATGCAGGAAGCCTCAAAAGGAAATTGAAAGCCTCACATAATCACTGTACCACAAATTAAGTGGTCAACATTGACTATTCCAAGGATGTCGAATACGAGCAAGAACTAATGGTGCTGAAGGGAGAGTATCAAGGTGCACCTGAACCCATTAGCCCAAAACAAGGTCCCTCAAATCGATGACCCTCAAATACCCATTGAAATATTTCAAAAAAAAAACCTGATTAAACTCTGGAAATCATTACTTCTCTATTCCATGAAATTTGTAATACATCAGTTGGCCAGCTGACATGAAGAGATCCATATTTGTATCCATTTCAAAGAAGGATGACCCAACTACATGCTAAAATATCTACATACTACATACAACATACATACAACATACAACATACATACATACAACTGCAAATACTACATACAACAATATCATTGATATCACATGCAAGTAAAAGTTTGCTGAAGATCACCCAGCAACCGTTGCAGAAGTACATTGATAGGGAACAACTAAATATTCAGGTCAGATTCAAAAAGAGGCTGTGGAACAAGACATATTATTGCTTATTTCAGATGAATTTTGGCTAAAAGCCAAGAATACTAGAAAGATGTTAACTTAGGTTGTGTTGAATATGCCAAGGTATTTGACTGTGGATATCCTTGAGGAGAGCGGGTTTTCTAGAACACTTGACTGTGGTCATGGGGAACTTGTAGCTGAATCAAGAGGCAGTTACTCAAATAGAACAAGTGACTACTGCATGGTTTAAAATAAGGAAAGGTATGCATCAGGGCCGCATCCTTTCACATACTTACTCAGTCTTTGTGCTGTACAAGTATTCAGAGAAGCTGGATTATATGAAAAAGATTGTGACGTCAGAATTGGAGGAAGGCTTATTAGTAATCTGCAGCATGTGGACCTTGCTGTAGTGTATGACACAACCTTGCTCGCTGAAAGTGAAGAGGACTTGCAGATTTTGTTCACGAAGATCAAGAATTGCAGCCTTGATTATGTATTGCAACTCAATGTAAAGAACACAAAAATTCTCACAACTGGGTGAAAAGATTGAAATTGTCAAGGGTGTTTTCTTCCTTGGACCCATAATAAAATGCTCATGGAAGCAGCAGTGAACTGAGGAGAAGAAATGTTGCCTTAAGTAAACCTGCTCCACAAGCCTTCTTCAGAGTATTGAAAAGTAAGGATATTACCTTCAGGAAAGTGTACTTGACCCAATTGACAGCATTTTCAACAGCCTCCTATTCTTGTGAAAGTTGAACTCTGAATAAGGAAGACCAAAGAGTCGTTTATGCATTTTAATAATATGCAGAAAAAATATTATTTGTACATCGGGCTATTACATGATTCACATGGTTGGCAGTTTGAAACCACCAGCATCTCTCTCTCTCGATGGATTCCTAGACTTTCTAGCACTGCAAACAATGGCAATCTTGAAAAACCATAGGGTGGAAGTGGGGAGGGGGTGGTCACTGTAAGTCAGCATTAGCTCCATGGCAATGAGTTTGGTTAGGGTTTGGCTAAAAGGAAACACTGGTCTATCATGAAGAATTGCAGCCAGGGTCTCCTTAGAGGCAAGGGTGGTTCAGATTTCACCTCACATACTTTGCAAATGTTGTCGGGAAAGCCCAGTCCCTGGCAAGGGCATCACGCTTGGTCAAGTGGAGGGCCAGTCTAAAGGCGGAAGGCCCGCCAGGGGGTGGATGGACACCGTGAATGCAGCAATGTGAGGATGCACAGGACTGGGCAGCATTGCATTCGGTTGGACTTAGGGCCACCGTGGCTCAGCTCTGACGTGACGGCACCTGACAAGTACTCTAGCAGCATGCTGGGTGAATGTTGGCCTTCTGTGCCCAGCGACAGAGATCATATAAACAAATAAACGGCCACCTGTGATTGTGTGTGTGTCTGTCTTTGGGTGAGATTGTAAATGCCCTTCCAGAGGTAAAAAGTAAGCAATGGAAAATCATGTACCATTTTCATAAACCAGCCAATCCGACTGGAAGACCAGATAGACCAGAGAATAGCTATTCTGCTTTGGTTCGTAAGCCAGTGTGTACTGACCAATGGAGAAAGTAGGTTTTTCACTTACGCGAAGAATCTAATTGTGGGTCAATTGTGAGATTTTTCTTTTTGTCAAGTAAAATATAAGTATTTTCTGTGCGCATATGAGAAATGCACTATGCTTTGTGTGTTTTATCACTTTCACACATTTTATACCTTTGTCGCTTAGTGAGACAGCCACATATCATCCCTGATACAAGTAAAAGTTCAGTATTCCTGGGTTTTGAAGTGAACTGTCTGTTAGTTAGTTCTCAATACTCTTGCTCAGGCACTTTGTGATAAGTGAGAAAAACTAATCCATGCACTTTAAAGCAAGAATGTTTAAAAGGCTGTGATACATCACGCTTTTTGTAGCTTAAATATTGCGGGGGATGCTGTGACACTTTCTGATCAGGGAAATGGATCATCTGGATGGGAGTTTAAAAGGCCTACAGAAGAGTCTTACTTCAGAAAACCTTTGATTACTGAGTTTTAATAGCGTTGAAAATGCTGTGCAAATGGACTCAGCATCTGGCACAGAACGAGAATCTGTCAGGTGGTTGAAAAGATTTCTTTGCTTTTTACTCCCTCTGGTGGCCAAATTAGAAAATGCTCAACATTTGAAAACAAAACAAAACAAAAACCTACCAATAGCGCCATCCACTCAATTCAGAATTCAAAGGGGCTCTTGGTAGGGCTTTTGGGTCTGTCAATCCTAAGAGTGCAGATATTCTCTTTCCTCATCTACACAGCAGCCGGTGTGTTTGAGCAGCCAACGTTTCGGTTAGCAGTCCAACACGCACTGGACAGGACCACCAGGGCACTCAAAAGCCACTGCCGTTGTGAGTCGCCCTGCTCACAGAAGCCCCGTGGGACAGGTTGGAGTTGTCCTACAGGGTTTCCAAGATGGATCTGCACAGAAGCAGCCCGCTAAAGCTTCCTCCCCTGGAATCACCCATGTTCGTGCTAGCTGCTTAGTACTGAACCGCTGTGCCTTGATCCCTTTGATACTGCACGCGCATCAGCAATGCTTACATTGTTGGATTTAATTTAGCTAGAATTCTGCTTGTCTAACGATTTTAGAAGAAATAACACTCCCTTTTAACGTTCATCTGAAGGTAAGCCAAAAGGTAATGCTACAACATAGAAATCTGTATTAAACAAAAATGTGAAATTGTTTCTCGCATTTCCCATGCCCATCTGAAGGCAGTCTTTCCATTTCTGAAACTTTCCCCTGAATATTTCTCCCCCCTTTGATTTACTCAACATAAAAACATTCATTTTAACCTCCTCTAGGACCGTACATCGTTTCCTTTTAAATGTTGGCGGAATAAAAAAAGTCTGACGGGATGGTGCAAGGTAGACAGGTGATTTCCCAGTGACATTCTGTAGGGCATCCATGGTAGTAACAAGGAGCGAGCAGTGTCGTAATGGGGTAAAATTCCTCAGCATAACTCTCTTATCCTTCTTCTCACCCTTGCGCTTTTCAATTTTCTTGAACTTCTTTATTGTCCCATGTCATTAGGAAAAATCTGTGAATTTGGAATCCAGTCAAAGAATCACCATAATCTTCTGAGCTGCCATCTCAGCTTTGAATATGACCGACTGGCAGATCCCACAGAAGCCACTATCTTGACCACACATAGCTTTGAACTTGCAGGCACTCAAGTATACCACCTTGGTATACTACAGGAGCCCTGGTGATGCCGTCACATGTTGGGATACTCATTGCAAGGTCAGCAGTTTGAAACCACCAGCCACTCCCTGGCCGTAAGACACAGCTTTCTGCTCCATTAAGACTTACAGTTTTAGAAAACCTACCTTATCCTGTAGGGTTACTGTGAGTGAGTATCAACAAAATATGTTTTGTTAGATTTGAGTTTAATGGCCTACATCACCACAAGCTGCACCATGGGAGAAATGTGAGGCTTTCTGCTCCTGTAAAGGTGAAACTCTTGGAAACAGGACAGTTCTACCTTGTCTGTAAGATCGGCAGGACCTTCTGTGATGCTAATATTCTGGACATGATAGCTGAAGACGATATGGGTGCATCAGCAAAGGTGGTGAAGAAACTGATGGTGTCTGGCTATTAAAAGATACAGCATCTAGGGTCTTAAGGGCTTGAAGTTAAACAGTGGCCATTTAGTAGGAAAGTAACCAAGCATACATGGAAGAAGTACACCAGCCTGTGTGATCACAAAGTGTTAACAGGATCAGGTGTCAGACACCAGAAGACCCCAAACAAACAATCATTAGAACAAGAGAATGAGGGGTGTTAGAGTGGAGACTCAAAGCCCTTCTTTAGACATTTGGACATCCCTTCAGAACAGAGTCACTAGGAAGGGATGAGCCAGCCAGGGTGCAGTAAAGCACTGATGAAACATACAACTTTCTTCTAGTTTTAATGCTCTCCCACCCCCACCCCACTCACTATCATGACCTAAGTTCTACCTTACAATTCCTGCTAGACTGGAGTGTGTATACTGGTACAGATAAGAACTGTCAACACACAGATTCCTGGACAGATAACCCCATAGAAGCAGTAATGGGAGTAGTTATTCCAAGGGAGCAAGGGGAAGGTGGGGAAGAAGGACAAAGAGGGATCAGATCACATTGTTCAACATCCTCCTGAGGGAGAGGAGTAACAGAAATATGGGTGAAGGGAGACAGCAGAGGGTGTCAGACATGAAAATAATAATAATTTATAGTTGATCAAGGGTTCACAAGGGTGGAAGGGGGAAGGATGGAAAGAGGAGCTGATACCAAGGCTCAAGTAGAAAGAAAATGCTTTGAAAATAATGGCAACATATGTACCATTGATGTATGGATTGTTATAAGAGCTCCCAATAAAATGATCTATTAAAAGATCACTAGGAGAATGTACTCCATGGCAGGGAGTTTATTTATTTGTTTGTTTGTTTGTTTTAGACTAAGGCAGGTGTAGTTATAGGACTTGTCTATAGCCATCCACTGTTCGCAGAGATATCTTTAAATAGGTTTCATTTGGACTAAACCTATGGACGTGTGAACTAAGCGACTCTGAGGAGACAGTGCATTAAGCTTTGTGATGCTAACCAAATAGTTGGCAGTGCAAGCCCACCAGCCACTCCGGGGCGGGGGGGGGGGGCCGCGGGTGAAGATGGTGGTGAACCTAAGGCAGTATGCTTCCATGAGGATTTAAAGTCTCACAAATCCTAGGTAGATCTTCTTTTTTTTCCGCTAGAGTCACTGCCAGCTGGCATCAACTTGATGGTATTAGATTCATGTATGAACTGAAGCTCTTGTGTCATTATTAGGTGGTATCAGTCAGTTGGAACTAATAGAGAATCTATGTATAACAGAAACGCTGCCCTGCCTTGCACCAGTCCTCATCCTCCCAGTGCTCTTCAGTTTAAGACCATTGTTACAACCTCTGTGCCAATCCGTCTTGTCGAGGTTGCCCTCTTTTTCTTCATGCCTCTACTTTACCAAGCACAGCATCCTTGTCTTCTCATTGGTCTCTTCTGATACCATATCTACAGCACATGAGATGCAGTCTCCCCATCCTTGCCTCTAAGGAGCGCTCTGGCTCTACTTCTTCCAAGATAGATTGGTTGCTTCTTTTGGCGATCCAGATTTATTTTAAGAGTTAAGTTTAATTCAGGTTGGTGCACATTGTGGACAGTTCAGGCATCTAATAGGGCTTGAAGGTATAGTAGATGGCACATTGGACTGCTAACTGGCAGGAGAAAAAAATGAGACTCCCTGCTCCCATGTAAACTATAGCCTCAGAAACCCAAAAGGGGTGGTTCTACCCTTTCCTGTAGAGGAACCATGAGTTGCAACCCATTCCATGGCAGTGAATTTGGTCTGGCAGTTTTTATAGATAATCGAAACGCTTATCTTAGCCAGATGCTTGCCTTTCTCAGTGTGTGCATGCCAGAACGCCCCTTTGAAGCCCTTCAGCTCATGTACTTTGGAACTGTTCTCAGAAGAGACCAAACCAAAATCAAACTCACTGCGCCCAAGTCTGTGCCATCTCAGAGCGAGCCTGTAGGACAGGGTCAAAGGTCCCCTGTGGGTTTCTGCGGCTGTAACTGTACCCAGGAGTAGAAAGCCCCGTCTTTCTCTCTCCAACAAGCTGGTGATGCCTTTGAACTATGGACCCTGCGGATTGCTGCCCAGTGTGCAACCAGTAGCTGGGAGGGCTCGATACTGTTGAGGGCCAGCCGAGGAGAGGAAGATGTTCAATGAGATGGACTCAAACAGTGGCGTCAAGCACCACACTTGTGAGGATGGTGCGGGACTGGGCAGTGATTCATTCTGTTGAAATAGGGCTGCTCTCAGACGATAATGACACCATATCACTCAGCTCCCACATACACACTGTATTAATAGCAAAGGTGTTGGTAAATTTCTTTTTCTCTTTTCCCAATTTAATTCTGGAAAGATAAACGTAACATGGTAATGGCCTAACTTGGGACCACACAAAGAACTAAAGCCTTTTAAGCTTTTTTTTTTGCTTTGGAAAAATCTGGAAATTGTATAACTAATTGAAACTTGGCTGGAAATTTACAGTTATTCAAGACAAATGCCCGGGGTGGGGGGGGGGGGGGGGGGGGGGGG